>JBBBDQ010001907.1:0-207500 GCA_037127315.1 Ascarosepion bandense | reverse complement strand
ATTTGAAGCAGAAAAAATGTAGAGTTACATTTGTTACCATAACTCACACACCTGAAGATTATCTCGGAAAAAGGTTGAAAGTACTTGGGTACCTTGAGAAATTAATGAAAATAACATCTGTCAACGTTACAGCTCATGTTTGAGATCTTTCGATTGTAATACGCGAAAAATTATCCGTGAGTATGAACGGATTTTAATAAAAATAAGAAAACATTATGTTTGCAATTTATTTAATCTGATATGTTTAAAAGAAAATTTGCCGCCTAAATACAGAAATTTCAATATATATATATCAGCCTAAATCCCTCTCCCACAGTTTTAGTGTAACTTTCCTGTACCTTTTCTATAAATATTTTATGGTAATTATTCTCCTGATCTTTCCTCTAGTGGAGACTAGATTTTATCAATTTAAATGCAGTACTAGATTGGCGGTAAGGTCTCATCATTTATATTTAAAATGGCGAGATGTAAAAATAAGTTCCATGCTGACATTTTCTTCTTTTTCATTTTTCGATTATAAAACTCTTATGGTTTCTTGCTTTCGAGTTAACTTTGATTTTCAAAATTTTAAATGCAATAGATATATAGATAGTTAATGTTCTAAGCGCCGTTTAGATGTGGCACAAGGCCAAAAGTATTGGGTATTCAGTGTAATGATTCTAGCGCGACAAATTTGCTAACATATTACACCCCGCTGAGAAAGGAGATAAAAATACCAAGATATATTTATCTGGACAAGATATTGCAATAGCTCCTATTTATATATCTCTGTATTAAAATATTGATATTGATTTATTCAAGGTGTCATTTGTTACGTAAATGAAATTTGTGCAAATTTTTTTTATAAATAAATCCAAAAGAAAAACCAGGTTGGAGAAAATTTTATTTGTGTAAACCCAGTATCTCGTGTGTCTGAATAAATTATACTTTTAATAATTTAAATACTAATATGAGCTTCTCGACCTTTTAAAATGCAACAGTTTTTCTCTACGCTTGAAAATTTTACATGTACTAGTTTTTATCGCTGCCAGAGATTTTTGGTGCATGAACACTGATTTCCATTCTGGCAAAAATCTCTTTGATGATCCATACGTTTTCTGTTGGATTAATATTTGGAGAGGTCGGGGATCATTCCATAAATTTATTATCTTTTAACACTTTTATGACAATATTCTGCTTTGCAGAACATGAAGAATCATTGTCTAGTATGAATCGACTTTTTAGCTTCAATCTTATTGGTTAGAATTTATACCACAGAAAAATGTTTTATCTGAGGTCCTGAATTACTTCTCCTGTATTTATATTTATATAGTCACCAACTTTGAAAGGTTTTGTAGTTTTACTACCTACAATACTTGACTAAAACATTCAGTGACGTCCCTATTGTTGCTTTATATGTAATGTTGGGTGAATATTTCGATGAAAGATAGAATGTCTTCTCCAAGGTCATCTAATGTAGCTTTACATTTATCATTAAAAACTACTATTGGGAAATCAGTTTTCGTTTATGTCCTTGTGGGTGATGAACTATTTTCCATCCCGCAATTCGTTTCTTACATTCGAAACATCACAAGCCTCCTGATGATCTACTTGGAGAGTCGAAAATTATGGAACATTTTATATTGTTTATCTCCAGCCAAAAGGAAACATGTAAGAATACTGGAAAAATTAAATAAAAAAATAATAAAATCTTCGTTGCCGGTTGTTTTAATGAAACTTGTTTAAAAGAAAGACTTCTGGCTAAACACACACACACACACACACACACACACACACACACATATATATATATATATATATATATGTATTGATTGTTTAATTACTCAGTTTTTGGTCATAATAAAATTAGAGCAGTGCACATTTGTATTAAAGTGTTCAATACAAATATATTATAGAACTGTTGAAAATTCTTCATTTGTAAACGAGTTATTACGCGACCTAGGTTTCTGCCATGTCGTGTCTTCAGGCGATTTGCATGATAGATTTTACTGTATACCGTTTTTTTATGAACGCTCACGTAACGGTGTTTTTTTATTTTTTGTTTTGTTTTGAACGCTCACGTGACAGGGAATTTTTGATCGCGCAATTTTAAAAATTACAATCAATTATAACGTTTTCATCCATGATTGTATGAACTTAATAGGTATTTTTTAGTATGGTTACACTTGGTCATAATTTCTGTTCTTTCATTCAATAGTTCATTTTGTTTGTTTAGCATAATCGCTAAATTTTCTTCCTGACACAGTCTACATATTTTGCCACCGTTGTAAGGCTTGACTGTTTTCACTATACTCCACGTTATGTCTGTGTCTTTTCCATATTTTGATTTCAATTTCCACACGTGGCTAATCAATTTTATACAGTTTTTTTAAGTTTTCAATTTTGAATGTTGACTTGTGATTGAACCACCTGGTCTTAAAGTGATTTTTTAATCACTACATCCCAAGCAAAGCAATAAAGCTATCAAAATGTAGGAGGTTACTGAGAGTGAAAAAATATGAGGAAATGCACTATTCAGGTGATTTTTTTAATCGTAGCTTAGATGTGACACTCAGTGAATATCAAGTTTATTATTCAGCTGCAATTAGTGTAGCGAGACAAGCTTGCTAATCATTACACCACGTCGACTTGACGCAAAAGAAAATCACTATTAAAGAGAGAAAACAGGAATAAAAAAGACAGGTGATAATGAAAGACATTACATTTAATTTTTTGAAGATCAAAGGAAGAGGCCGGAAAGAAAGAAGCCGGAAGAACGTTTCACAGATGGGAAGTGCGATCGAAGAAAATGTTAGAATTGTAAGGCATTTCAACTTTTAAAAAATGAGACCTTTCTCCCAATCTAGTACTGCGCTTACATTTATAATGCTTAAGCATTATAGATGAAAGTAATATTTATTTTGCAAATACGGAAATGTGGCACAAGGCAAAAACGCGAGATAAGGGAAAGCCAGTTTTCAATCTGCCTAATTTAAAACTTAGCAACGGTTACGGAATCAAACATTCCACATTATTCTATACACCAAACAACAATTTCTTACTTACCATTCTTATACAGTTCCCACAATACCGCAAAGTCTCTTTGAAGCTCTAAATATTTCCCATATGTATAATTTGTCTGTAGGGAGGGGGTAAAAATGACAACATTAAAAATGTAATTAAAATGAATATTTAAAATGAATACAATTTATATACAAGAAACTAAACAAAATAGTGTTAGAAATAAAAAAAATGTATAATCCTTAATTGTGACAGAAAAATGAGTTAAACAATTAAAATGTAAGGATTTATACAAAAGGTACAGTGAAACTACATTACAGAGATAAAAAACTGACTGAAGCCGAGATACCAGGTCCGAATCAATAACATTGCTGATTCTATTTTGGTTTTATCAAGAATCTCTAAATATATGGCAGAAATATCAGACCAGATTTGACAACAATATTCTATGAATGGTTAAATAATAGACCCATAAATATGTAAAATATTTTTTGTTGATCAGAAAATTGTGATAAGTTTTACAAATCGATCATATTTAAAGATTTATGGAAATAAAATTGATTTTATTTTGGCAATTTAAGTCATGGATGTTAACCAGAGCAATATGTTATACATAAAGGGAAACTCAACTTATCATCTAATGTGGTTATAAAATATAATATATTTCGCGAGCGAACATGTTCATCTCTTTAGATCACGATTCTATTTGGTTTAAATTTCCTCAAAACATTAAAAAACTTTTAAAGGGAGGGGGATTCAAACACACATGTACACGTATACAATGCACATATGTACCTACATCCATCCATCCATCCATATATATATGGACATATCTTATGATTATATACATTCTTGTATTCACATAACACGTATTCACCTATAAAGACTAAATATGTATACGCATTCACAAAATTATTACAAACACATATATACACAATATACAAAAAACTTCACATATGCACTCATAATGAACAGCAATTCAATCACATACGTATATATGTATATATATATATATATATATATATATATATAGAGAGAGAGAGAGAGAGAGAGAGAGAAAGGGACAGAGAGAAGCGAACAATTTTTAAAAATATGACTACAAGTTTGTGTTTTGAATACTCACTTGATCTAAAAGAAGATTACCTCCAACAGTACTCTAATGAACACTATCAGAAATCTCTTGGAACTCTGGATAAGCACTTCCCACTGGGTGGAATGCGACACAAGGTGAGTTTTTAACGAGGGTTTCCGAACACGAACACTCTGCAATAATTTCCTAGCTCCTGCAACCGCAGGATCAGGCTTGTCTACTTTTCTTAGTCGAGCCTCTGCACACAGACCCTCGACTGAGTTGCCCCAAGTCAGAAGTCTTGACAAATGCCAGTTTTCGCGAATCTCTTAATATTTATCCAATGTCTACCATTGAGACGAGTTGTGACACAAGACAGGTCTTTACGTGGGGAAACTGACCGATCACATTCGAGCCAAGACTCAAATTGCCCAGCTTCCGCATACGCGTATTCGAAGCCTGTCGATTCTTTTCAGCCGAGTCTCTGTCCGACTGAGCCGTTCTTGGTCCAAAGACAGAAAGTTCGACTTAGAGTTTCTCGCGAAGCTCTTGGTATTTATCACATGCATTCCCACTGAGACGGGATGTGACACAAAGGCTTTACGTTGGGGACCTGAGAGAGGGCACTTTGCCCAGCCTCCGCATATGCATTTTTGGGGTGTAGATACGTCAAAGATATGGTAGAGTACTCGCATAAGGTTTTCCTTTCTTGCGGGCTTTTCTTCAGTAAAAATATTCTTTTATTGATTCTAATTCCTTTTGTGTTTCAATTTTTTCCTTTCACCATATAAACAATTTTTCTAATTTGTGACATTATTCATCCTGTCTTCCTACATTTCTTTTCAATTTTTATAGACTCTGCAAAAAACACTTTTTCGTCAGTTCTTTGAAATTTTGTCTCCTTTTAATTATTTTTAATCGATTCACTCAAAGCAAGGTAGTATTGCTATTGGTACGCACAAGGTTATAAGTGAGAAGATTGAAACGAAAGAGGAACAAGATAAGAGGGGGGTGGTTGGAGAAAAGATCAGAGAAAGAAGAGATTCAAGGGGATAAAAGATGGCAGTTGACGTTGCATTTAAACTCTTGGAGATAGCAGCTATCAAGAAAGCAAGTGTATGGAAGGGCGCTCCAAAGGCGAGAAACGCGAGAAAAGAAACTGTAGAGTAGAAGTGTTTAGATTTAACCGGTTTCACTGTAAAAGGGTGGAACCTAGTTGCCAGTCAGAACAGAAGCCGTGAAAATATTTATAAAAAGACAGAGGAATGCCACATCCCGGCGGTGAGAAAGTGGTGGAATAAAGCTGCTAAATCAGGATCGATTACATTGCAGATCCTCCTTTTAATTTTGCCGAGCACCTCAAGATTAATAACTGGAGTCCCCGAAAAGACATGGCAACGATATTCAATGCACGAACTAATTGTAGCATTGTATATGTTCGAGATGGATTCTGACAAGAAAAGCTTTCTGGCTCTAAACAGTGACCTTTCCTTACTAGCAGTAGCTGTAGCTATTGATTCAATGTAGTCGTTCCACTTGAGGTCGGTTGTGAGAGTGGAGCCGAGGAGGCGCAGCGTATTGCTTTCTGAGAGACTAGCGTCACTCATACTGATGGGAAATAGGAGAGTTTGTTCATGGTGATTAAAGGAAATCAGCTTTATTTTGGAAGCGTTAAAATTTACTAGCTATATCTTGCCCCAGTCCACCACAGATTTGAGGTTCTTATCAAGAGCAACATTAAAGTTTACTTTATCAGCCTTGGCAAATTTCCTATTGAGGCAAAATTAATTGGTGGTGTCATCGGCCCAGATCCTTTCTTGTGAATTGATTGTGAATTGGAAGATCATTGATGAAGATCAGGAAAAGCGTAGAATATAGGATAGAGCAACGGAAGATCTTATTATTTTTTTACCTCTTCACAACTTGTCGAACACCGATTTAATTTTTCTTATGATTTACTTGTCGGTGTATTGGAATTCGTCGTTACCCAGTATACTCAAGAATTTTTCATTACTTGCTTTTATTAAGAGCTATCTTAAAGTATCCACAAACCGTTCAACTTGTTCGTTTAACCTATAATAATATGTTCAATCGAAAACATTTTTAAAAATGTAAGCAGTTAATTGTGTACCGTTATCCAAGATTATGACATGTGCAATCCCATATCTTGCAAACAGTTCATGCAAAAAAAATTTTTATAACCGAAGAAATTTTTTGTTTTTGTTTTTTCAATTACGAATTTCAGGCCACTAAATAAATTTGTCCACAACTACTAAATAATGGAACCTGCAAAACCTATGTACAGTTTAAACCACGGAGTATGTCTTTGATCAATTTTGTAATTTTCTTCATTTCTCGTCAGATTCATACACTTCCAACGAGTATTGAATAACAAACTTTTCCCGCAACAACATTTCAGAATATGGATCATTTCTTCAAAGCATATTTCTCTTAGTTTTCTCGATATTACAAAATTAAAGTATTTTTCATATTCTACTGGTGTTAACATTCTCAACATATTTTTTGTCTTCTCAGTCACTGCATTTTTCGCTGTGGATTTGTTCGTATCTCTTAAAATAAGCTGAAAAAGGAATTTTATCATCTGGCTTGTATTTGAATTCAACTATGGCATTTGGCTCTGCCTCGGAAGTGAAAGAAATGAGAAAATTCTCCGTTTTCTTCTTAATTATTTCAATTAACTTTTGTTCTTGTTTCTGGTGTTTCTAAAATGCTGTTGTTTCTGGTGTTTTTGTTGTTGTTGTTGTTGTTGTTGTTGCTTTTCTAATCATTCTATCATATTTAAAAGTAACTGTCTTATTTATTTTCAGCCAAGAAAAATTACATCAACGAGATTCTAATATTTTATATTTTCTTGCACCGTATAAATTTCGATTCCGCGACGCCACTGTAATAATTCGCTACTAACAATGATATTATTATGTCAAGACTGGCCCCAACAGTACATTAACGAACAATCTATCGGAACTGTCTCTATCGGAACTCTGAATATTAACCAAAATCTCTTCACTGAGACTGGACTGGATGTGACACAAGTTGGGGTTTAATTCGGGGAATAAGAGAACGTACATTTACCCAGCTCCCTCAATGGTGAGATCGGGAATTTTTCATTGTCTCATTTTCTCAGCCATGTCTAACCGTACTGATGAGCTGTGATGCAGCTGACTATATATATGCTCCATGCGCAACACAATTATTGAATTCATATGTAAATACATTCAGTGTCGGAATAAAAAAGATGGTAAAAAAAAACATCAAGCATATTCCGATAGATTGTTCCTTAATGTACTGTTGGGGCCAGTATTGACATAATAATATCATTGTTAGTAGCGAATTATTACAGTGGCGTCGCGGAATCGAAATTTATACGGAGCAAGAAAATATAAAATATTAGAATCTCGTTGATGTAATCTCGTTGATGTAATATATATATATATATATATATATATATATATATATATCGAGATCGAGGAAGATATATATATATATATATATATATATATAGACAAGACTAAATACCACAGAATGTAAATAAAATTTTAAATAGGAAAAAACAACATTTTTAGAAAAAAAAACTCTTAGTATTATATCAATCACCACTTTATCGGAGGATCCCTTTGGCAAAGGTAATTGACAAGAGAATTATTGACAAGTAATTCACCAGTTATTATCATTCTCTTGTCAGCTTTGCATATGGTACCCTCCGATAAAGTGGTGACCGAAAGGATTCTAAGGGTTTTTGTTTAAAAATGATTTTTCTTATTGTATATATATTGCTTAGCTATACATATCCATATATTATATGTTGTATATATTTAGTTGTACATATCCATATATTACAATGTTTAGGTAAATATCCATATTCATATATTTTTCAAACATCTTTGATTGAATAATGTCGACAATTTGTATCAATTTTTTATTAACTATTTTAGATTTCCAAATTAGTTGTTTTTTGGACTCGGTAAGTTCATGTCTTTTTTTTATTTTGGTAAATCTACTGATTATTTAAAACATGGACGCGCGTTGCAGTGCAGAGGATATCGGCTCGGAACAAAAAATCGGAGAGCCGAGTTCGAATTCCAGTTGAATTTGCTGCATTCACTTACGCGCAATACTCTTTGGAAAGGTATTAATCCGTCGCTCTCCCTCCAACTATGGCTTAGATAGAAACAGGAAGTAATGGCAACATACTGCAGGGACATCTTCAGCCCAGTCAGTCATGTCTCTTTCGAGACATGATCGCCCAGCGTGTATTGCGTATGGCACTTGATTGAGTGCCGTAAAACAACTCGAAAATTTGAAAATGTAAATAAAAAAATTGAATTACCGAAACTTGTTGATATTAAGCCATCATTCAGTCAAACATGGTTAAAATAGTTCTTCCTGCAGAAATACACTTTATATATATATATATATATATATATATATATATATATATATATATATATATATATATAGGAAAGAATATTAATAAAAAGTTTTGAATTTAAAAATGTGCTTTTTTGGGACAGTAAAATACAATAATAAAAATAAACAAACACTGTCCAAAAAAAGTACATTTTTAAATTCAAAACTTTTTATTTTTTTAATATTCTTTCCTATACATATTAAGACAGTATACGTGGATCATCACTATGTTATATATATATATATATATATATAAAGTATATTTAATTCTATGTTCAGAGCAAATAGTGTGTCTGCCAAAGAGAGATAGTCATCTATAGAATCATCAATCCATGCTTGATGTGTGTTTTTTTTTAACATCTTTTTTATTCCGATACTGAATGTATTTACATATGAATTCAATAATTGTGTTGCGCATGGAGCATTTCTAATAGGCGAGAAAAAATTAAAAGCAGAAACGCTGACCGTTTCAGAAAAACACAAAGCACTTTTAGTCATTTGTTGCTATCGTTTAAGTGGGGAAATATATGGACGGATCGTTGTATTTTGTTATCAGCTGGAAATCAACATCGGATTTAATTAAGTTTTTAGACATGAATATTTTAAGAACTTATATTTATTCACAAATACGGATACATAAAGGGAGTAAACTAAATTTAGTCTTCTGTTATTTACGTAAAGATACATATTTCTAAATGCATATATATATATATATATATATATATGTGTACTTATATATATATTTATATATGCATATATATATATATAACTGTTTCTTTAATAATATTTTTTTAAAGTAAATTTGCTGACTATATGTGCAGAAAATGTGTGTATGCGTGTGTGTAGCTCTGCGTGTTTACAGAGGTTCAATACATGTATATATATATATATATATATATATATATATATATATATATATATATATATATGTGTGTGTGTGTGTGTGTGTGTGTGTGTGTGTGTGTGTGTTTAACGAGAGGAAGAGAGAAGTAAATGGAAACAATACATTTATATATATATATATATATATATATATATATATATATATATATATACGCAGAAAGAAACACAATACATATTTACAATATATATATTTTTGAAAAACAGGTAGTGTATATATATATATATATATATATACAAATAAACAAATACTGTTAAAAAAAAGTAAATTTTTAAATTCAAAACTTTTTATTAATATTCTTTCCTATATATATATATATATATATATATATATAGCGAGATCGAGGAAGAGAAATATATTTATGTAAACCTAAATATGTAAATTTCTTTCCTAGGTACATGAAAATACTTAAATATTAAAAACGTATAACAAAATATATATATAGAAAGAGAGAAATAAAAACAATGTGAATGTAGAAATCAACATACGCCCTGGTGACTCCTTAAGGCATCGCTAAATAATAGTCTGATGGTCGCTTAACCCGTGAAACATATAGTCAGCATTCAATATCAAATTCTATATATGGAAGCACTATTGTTTTTAAATAATTGAATTAATCAGTAAATGTTTCTGTAAGAACGTGTGGGTATAAATAACGTTAATAATTGTATATAACACACACACACACACACACACACACACACATATATATATATATATATATATATATATAGCGAGAGAGAGAGAGAGATAGAGAGAAAGCTGTACTCATGAATATGTTGACAACGCTGAAAAAATGCCCTCCAACATAGCTTTTTATATTTTTCCAGTCTATACATATATATGTATCTTTATTAATGCCTATGCGTTCGTACTGAAGCTCAATAGTTTGCAGCTTGAAGCCCAGTCGAATTCATTGCACTCATTTTTTCTGTTAATAAGTTTAGGAAAGTTATTACTCTATCTTTTTTTTCACCCCACATCATCTATGTGTAAAATAGCAGCGCAGATGGGGTCTTATAGCCTTGGGTGGCAAACACTATAGGTGAGAGAAACTATTTAAGGAAAGGGTAGAAGACTGCAAATTAAAAACAAAACCGACATCGCATATAGTTTCATGGAAAGAAACTGGCTCTACTTTGGGTGGCGTCAGAAAATAATCGACGGCTCTGGCCTGTTACAATGGTTGGAACGAAACACAGGAGTGGGATACGGTACTCTGATTTCGGACTATTCACCCGCGGGTGTATCACGACGACGATGCATGTGCCTATAGATTATGCTAGTATTTGAGTTTGATAGGAATACAGTGGAATGGGAATTGTCTAAATACAGTTGGGAATTTCTGAATAAACTTTTATTTCAAACATACCTTTATACGATTCAAGCATTCACTTGATAATATCTTTAGACAACAAAGCAGAAAATATAAACATTTCAATATTACACAATCATGCTTATATTTTTATGTATTTTTGTGTATGTATGTATATCCTTATATCATATTGATTGAGTCGTTTTCTACGGAATATAAAACTTTTGCGGGTTATTTAAAGCCAAGAAATATTTTTTTTAGTTAAGAGGGTTTTTTTTCAGACAATATTGGTTTTAGCGATACAATGCCTATCAATTCATGGTGGGGAGAAGATGTGAATTCGTAGCTTTCCCGATTAGGTATTTGGGTGTAAGTAAATATAACGAGCCCGACTGGAATTAGAGATAGGAGAGATGATTTCCAAATCCAAGACGTTATCCAAGACACCAATCGCGCATCCTAGCTAACAAAACTTGGTATTCTGAGGCGGTCACGCATCTTGGTACTGACCAGTCTACTTTTGACTGATGATGCAGGAACCAATGTTTGTTCATAATGTGGCCTAAACCTATATCATATCTATATGAATATGCAGATGTAATTTCATTTATATATATATATGTGTGTGTGTGTGTGTGTGTGTGTGTGCATGAATATTTTGTATGATTATATACATATATTCAATTTTTATATAGTAATATATATATATATATATATATATATATATATATATATATATATATAATCATGCGTGTGTGCGTATGTGTGTATGTGTGCGTGTTCATGTATCTGTGAATGTATGTATACACCCCTATAGATATATATACACTACCGGCTATAATTATAGGCCACCTCAGTTTTTTAAAAGAAATCATGTATTTCATACTATTTTTAGTATTTATTGCCAAATGGATAATTCTAAATGAAAATAGAATGGTTCTTTTGTTATTATTACTTTGCAAAATTTTACAAAGCAAGCAAGTAAAGATAATCTCGTTCGAATCACCCTAAATTTTCTTCATCTTTTCATTGATAAAACTGCAATATAGATAATTATTAAATATTTATAAATACATTTTATGCACATGTTATTATGCAGTATTAACAAAAGAACCATTCTATTTTCATTTACAATTATCCACTTTGCAATGATTACTAAAAAATAGTATGAAATACATAATTTTTTTAAAACACTGGGGTGGTCTAATAATTATAGCCGTTAGAGTATATATACAGTAATTCACGAGAATTTAATGATTTTTTATCCGACATTATTACTGTCTTTAAAAGTGTTTTTAGTGGATGCACTTGTTTGAGTAGACGCCTGATTTTTAACATCTGTGCAAATTGCGTCTATTTGCGTGTGTATTTGAAAGACTGAATAAAGGAAGTGTTATGTCCGGCGGAATAGAAACCTGCGCGTTTCATTTGTAGACATAACCCATCATTGGCTGCTTGACACAATATGCATTGTTTAAAAGAAGCAGAGTCTACTTAAACATGTGCACACTTAACTAACGTTTAGCGTAATAATAATAATAAAAACAATGATAATAATATATTTATGTTAACATATATATATATATATATATATATATATATATATATATATATAACGTCTTTCATTAAATACGGTTGACAAGGAATATTTAATTAATATTTATTAGTTTTTCCCGATTTCTAACATGTTTCCTTTTTGTTGGAGATAAAAAAATATAAACATTGCCCATAATTTCTATTGTCCCAAGTGCTTTCAGCCACTTCTATACCCATTTTCAAGAGTGTTTATATTTCTGCTTTTATTATTCTTCCTCATAGACAATTTTTATCTTGTTTATCTCTTACAAGATGGAAAACTGTAAGGATGATGGAAAAACTTAATAAAATCTTCCTTATCGGTCGTATTTAATGAAAGACATTTGATAGAAAGGTTGCTGCCCAACTATATATATATATATATATATATATATATATATATATATATATATGCCAATAAATGCTAAATATACATTTTGTTTCTGACCGTTTAAGGCATGTGGTAATGTTATTTTACGGATTAATATGTATCTTAGTTTTATAATTTTACATTGGGCATCGTTTTATTACCAGCAGCACTCACTGTGCGCTATTATATATATATATATATATATATGTGTGTGTGTGTGTGTGTGCGTGTGTGTGTGTGTGTGTGTGTGCTCACTGAGCCAAGTTAAATCGGGTCCTAATGTATAGCCCTCATTGAAGATCGATCTCCTTTCGTATAATAGTTTATTAGACTAGATAGCTGGCCCTATATCGACCGTATGATGACCTTATTATACGAAGAATCTGTTTACTTTGGTCCAGTGCCACTTTTTTTGGCCATCGAATTTGGACAAACCTTAATGTACTTTAGCAGTCATCTGCAAGATTTTCCCACTGATCACGGTTCCCTAGCGAGATTTCCACGAACACGTATACGCTGATTGTATTCTTGTACTCATTAATTCAAACGAGCAGAATGTTAAAAGATAAAGTTAAAAACAAATTTAACCAATAACAAAACATTCACAAGTTCTTGGAATGAACTAAAATTAAAATATTTCAATTAATTTACCTTTGCAAGTCTTGAAAAGCAGACGACATTTGATGTGATTCTTTTCTTTCTTACTTGATGTTGTTTGCTCTTTCCAAAGAAAAAGGTAAATCCACTTTTTCGGCACGATTTTTCTCTGGATAAACTTTTGCTTTCTTTTTGTATACTTGTAAAATCCTCAAAGCAAGCTGGTTTTGGTAACTATTTTCTTTGAAAAATGAAGGAGCTTATCTTGCAAAATTTTACGTTCAAATAATTATTTTTCTTGATGGTGACGGTTTTAAAATACTTAAAATATTTTTTCAAATTGATAATTTACATTTTATAACTAAAATATATAAACTTTATTTAGGTATAAATTAATGAGAATATTTCTAATAATATTGATTAATCGTTTTGGGGTAAATATTTTTCATTTGGTTAAATTTTTAATTTTTTCAAAATATTAAAATCTGTTTTAAGTGATAAACCGGATCTTTTTTTCAAGTGAAATGGAAAAGTAAAATAAAAATGTTTTGACTCAAGGTTTTTTCTCTAATCGCTTTAAATAGAAATTCTTTTAATAAAAAAAATTCAGTTTTTATTCTTCGTCTGTTTTTTAATGTAAATTTGAATGAAAAACATCGATACCGTTTTTACTCCGCGTTTTTTTTTTCGTTGTAAAATAAGGATGAATAACTATTTAAAAACAAAAGTAATGTTGACTTTCCTAAAAAAAAATCTGTATATTTTCTACATTTAGTTTTATAACTGAATTAAACTGCGCAAAATTTCATAACATCCGGATAAATCTTTAGTTGAAATATTATGACGAATTTGTGCGAGGCCACGAACTTAACTTCTACGGAGTCTGAATGTGTTTGTTGTGGTGTGTGCAAAGATGATGTGCGTGTGGCCAGTGAGATTCGTTCCACGGAATAGACTTCTCGAACGCATGAGAACAGAATAGGAATGAGAATAGCAGTGCACAAATTAACTTGTATGATGGAGTTACGGATTAAAGGAATAGAAAGAAGCAAGCGACATTCGCCGGTTGTTCGTGCGCCAAAGCCGAGCGCTGTGCGTTTTAATTACTAACAAACGCACACGCATGCAGGTGCGCTCGCTCGGACGAACACACACATACACACACACACACACACTCACGTTCACGTTCATTTGGATTCACTCAAACACTTCAGCAGTTTTTCTGCTTCTAATACGACAATGTAGAGATTGTAGCGATATTTAAAAGTAGTAATGTTTACTTTTAAGAAGCAGTAAAATCATTCTATAATAACAGACAGATATTCTGTAGTCTTTCTCACACCAGCGTCGACAGCTGAAGAATATTCACGTTATTTCTCTCTTCCCTCTTAATCTATCTATCTATCTATCTATCTATCTATCTATCTATCTATCTATCTATCTATCATTTCTCTCTCTCTCTCTTTCTTCATCTCTTTCTACCCCATTGTCTCTCTCTCTTTGTCTCACTCTATTTCTGTAACTTCTTTTTATTCCTCTTTTTCATTGCTTCCCTTCTCTCTTTCCACTTCTATTTCTCTCTTTCTACCTCTCTCTCTGTTCTCCTTATCTTTTTCCTTCATTCTCCCACTTTCTCTACTTTACTTTCTCTCCTTTTCTCTCTTCAGCCTTCACTTTCTCTCCCTCTTACTTCATTTTCCTTTAAGTCTCTATATTTCTATTCTTCTTTCCTTCCCTATTTTCTTACTTTTTCTCTCTTTCTCTTTCGCTCTCTCTCTCTCTCTCTCTCTCTCTCTCACACGCCACGGTCTCTTTCACTCTTTCTTTCTCGGTTTCCTTTTTCTTTATTTATCTTTATTTTACCACTTTTTTCCTTTTTGTTTCTCTCTCTCTCTCTTTCTCTCAAACAACCCTTTTTTCTCTTTTACTTGCTTTTCCTTTTCCATTCCCCACACTTTCACTCACTCTCTCTTATTTTTGGATTCTGTCTTCCGCTGTTTCTCTCTCTCTCTCTCTCTTTTTCTTTCTTTCTCTCTCTCTCTCTCTCTCTCTCTCTCTCTCTCTTTCTCTGTGCTCGTTCAAGAGTTTATATTACTCTTATTTACATATGTGAGCGATTTGACGCGTAGTGATATGATCCCGCCACATCCTAATTCTCAACTTGCCACATGCACTTCATTTCTAGGACGAATTTATTTTTACAAACGAAACCCTATTTGTCTGTTGATTGTGGTTCCGAATTCTTTTCTATTTGGAAAAGACTAGTGATGACTCCCACCCGCAAAGAACTTTTCTTAACCCTTTTAACTCTAATGAATCTCAGGGCAAGAGTGTGATTATTTTATTTTATTTGTTTAGAATTATTTCATCCCAAGCAAGGCAGGGCTGCCACTGGTGTGCAGGGGGTTAGTGTGTGAAAAAAGGGTACTAAGAAAGGATAAGAGAAGGGTGAGATTTAAGGATTTTTGGAGAATTTTACTATTAGAGAAGTAAATAAACGGAACGGAATTCCACAGAAGGGAATGACATGAGAAGAATGGGATTCAAGAATATAGAAGATGCCAGTTGACGTTGCATTTTAATTTTTGGAGATTGTAGCTATGAGAGAAGCAAGTAAATGTAAAACAGTTCCACAGGAGGGAAGGATAAAAGAAGAATGGGATTCAAGAAGATAGAAGATGACAATTGACATTGCATTTAAATTTTTGAAGATTGTAGCTATCAGTGAAGCAAGTAAACGGAACGGAATTTCACGGGTTCGAGTAAAGAAAACTGTTGGAGTAGAAGTGGCGGTTAAATTTGACAATTTTGACGAATAAAATGATGGGATCTAGACACCAATCTAGTACCACGAATTTAATTCATTTGGTCTGGACACCAAGAAAGTAAGCTTGTCAGAGCAGAATCTGCGAAAATATTTGTAGGAAAGACAGAGGGAAGCCATATCCAGTCGGTGAGAAATTGACTGAAGTCGGGATCGATTACGTTAAAGACCCTCGTTTAGATTATGTCGAGAACCCCGATATGACTAGCAGGGGTACTCGTCCAGATATAACAACAATACTCAATGCACAGACTAATGGTGCATTTATAAATGAGCAAAAGGGATTCCGAAGAGAAAAACTCCCTGACCCGACACAGAGACCATAGATGATTTGCACCCGCGTATACTCAATTAGATATGTGTGAGTTCGTGTGTTTATAAACGATACACATGCACACACACACACACACACACACACACACACACACACACACACACATATATATATATATATATATATATATTGTTACGAGGATGCATTTATATAAAAAATAATAATAATCTTTAAAAGTTGTAGTAAAGGACTCTTTTGAGTCCTACTTGTTGTTACAAAATGTTTTAATTCAGAAAGTAGTCTTAAAAATAAGGAAATTGGGAATAGAACGTTTGGAAGATTGTAGAATGTTCCAGAGAGTTCGAAAGGTTCTAGAAGTATGCAAATTTGGTGTTAGCCCCTATAAAAATAGGTTTTGGACCCGGAGCCGTCAGTTGGTAAGAGGATGAGTTGACCTCTACAGCTCCGGTAGATTCAGGATGTATATCCAGTCGTAAGAATCCCTAAGTCGACGACAAAAAACTAAAACTTGAAACAGTGGATAAAAGGATGTGCTGAACTCATCAGCACCGGTTTCGATTCAAGGAAATATTCCAGCCGAAAGAATCTCTCTAGTCGACGACAAACAAAATCTTGAAAGAGTTGCTAAAAGGATTTTGCTGTCACATAAACCCCGGTAAAAATTCTAGGATCGATATACAGCTGAAAAAGTTTCGCAGACAAAGTCCGAACAACTAAAACCTAAAAGAGAACCTCATGGAACTATCTGGATAAATACACATTGCCTTTTCATTGACCAAACCAATAATTAGTTTTTATATACGCATTTAAGGATTTCCCAAAAGTATAGGACTTAACTTCCCCGCCAACTTAACTGGGCAAGATATCTGACAACATGCTTCCTCTCCTCTTTTCGTAATACTCCGCCTTACCTTTTCTTTCTCTCCCCGTGACACTTCGCCTGACTAAACTCCATGTCTCTTGATTTGAATGCCAAACTGTAGTGTATATTTGTAAATATTTTTATCTAATGTTTTGTGAATTAAATATTTGTCTGTATTTTAACTCTGAGTTTTGTTCAATCATTTTATTTTCTCTTATGTTACACGAACCCGTAACAATATATATGAAAAAAAAAAATCAGCGTTGTTCCAACAAGAGATATTGACATAGAAGAAAAAAGTGCGAGAAGCCGTGAGCGTTTTGTTTAAAGTGTAAATTTATTGTTATTAATATTACTTGCTTTTACCATAGTACATTAAGTGTCCATAATGGCATTTGTGTTGCTACACGTGTTTCGAGTCGAAAGCTAACTATCTTCAGGTGAATAAACTTGGGACTTTACATCTCGAAATCTGTTTGTCTTTCTGATGAAAATACTGTGTATATATAGTAGTCGGTGAAGTAAGTCAGAAAATTCATATGCGTGCGTGTTTTTTGTTTTTTTTCACACTCGCTCGTTAAATCTCTTCCGCTTGGGATTCATTCACCTTTCGTTGGCTAGATTTTTTTTCCACACTGACTTCCGAAATTTGATTTTTAAAAAGTTTTTTTCCTTCAAAATTATTTTTAGCGATTTTGATTCAATTCTACGTGTCATCAAGTAGAATTTTGATTCATTCTACTGGTCATCATATTTTTCTATCGCGTTTGAATTTAGTGTCTGTGTGTGTGCCTTACTTTTTTCATGCTGCTTTGTTGAGGGAAGGCTTGTATTTTTTTATAAATATGTCTTCCTACATCATGAGCGTGCCATAATTTGCATTTTGGTAGATAGGCCTTACTTTGAATTTACCACCACTACATTCGTGTAAATGTTGGGAAACGTACAATTTCCTGTTAGTGGCTAGTTTAATATTACTTCTGTGCAGGTATACACTTGTGTCACCTACACGTATATTTTTGTGCATTCATCATATTTTAGAGTATAAATTACGTTTTTAGATTTGCAGCTCAGATTTATTTTTATTTCGAATGTACATTTTTTCGAACTCGAAATGTTTTCCTTCTATTTTTACATTGCATACCCTACATCATTTTTTTGCTTCATTTTGTGACCCCTTTTGTTGTGTGTTGATCAAATTTGGATGGCGTTAGTATGTTTTTTAAATTTGGGGTTGGCGTTTGCTTTTAGTTATTTTAATTGACGTTAAGAATTCTTTTATTGTTCAATTTTATTGAGTAATTCTATGTGTGTTTTGATCTTTGTAAATAATTCTGGGTTGCTTTTGTTGCATGTGGTAGCGTATGCTAGAATTGTTTCTTCTTTTTCATGTTTTTCTTTTTTATTCCGGAAAGATTCTTATGATCTATCTATCTATCTATCTATCTATCTATCTATCTATCTATCTATCTATCTATCTATCTATCTATCTCACCCTGTTCATATCTATCTATCTATCTATCTATCTATCTATCTATCTATCTATCTATCGTCCGTTTATATCTATCTATCTATCTATCTATCTATCTATCTATCTATCTATCTATGTCCGTTTATATCTATCTATCTAATCTATCTATCTATCTATCTATCTATCTATCTATCTATCTATCTATCTATCTATGTCCGTTTATATCTATCTATCTATCTATCTATCTATCTATCTATCTATCTATGTCCGTTTATATCTATCTATCTATCTATCTATCTATCTATCTATCTATCTATCTATCTCACCCTGTTCTATCTATCTATCTATCTATCTATCTATCTATCTATCTATCTATCTCCCACCCTGTTCATATCTATCTATCTATCTATCTATCTATCTATCTATCTATCTATCTATCTCACCCTGTTCATATCTATCTATCTATCTATCTATCTATCTATCTATCTATCTATCTACCCTGTTCTATCTATCCCTGTTCATATCTATCTATCTATCTATCTATCTCACCCTCTATCTATCTATCTATCTATCTATCTATCTATCTATCCCTATTCTATCTATCTATCTATCTATCTATCTATCTACCCTATCTATCTATCTATCTATCTACCCTATTCTATCTATCTATCTATCTATCTATCTATCTACCCTATCTATCTATCTACCCTATTCTATCTATCTATCTATCTATCTATCTATCTATCTCACCCTGTTCATATCTATCTATCTATCTATCTATCTATCTATCTATCTATCTATCTATCTATCTCACCCTGTTCATATCTATCTATCTATCTATCTATCTATCTATCTATCTATCTATCTATCTATCTACCCTGTCTACTATCTATCTATCTATCTATCTATCTATCTATCTATCTATCTATCTATCTACCCTGTTCATATCTATCTATCTATCTATCTATCTATCTATGTATCTATCTATCTATCTATCTATCTATCACACACACACACACACACACACACACACACACACACACACATATATATATATATATATATATATATATATATATGCGTTTGTGCGTGTGTGTGCGGGTTCTGCAATATTAAATGCTTAAACATATCTGTGCTTCTTTTATGCGTTGTGTCCATTCAGTACATAGGCAATCATAGCCCTCCACATCTTCCTTGTAGCTCTTAATATAATTTCTTTTATTATTTGTCTAAAATCCTGCTTTGTAATTTGCAGGGGATGACCGAGTACCTAAGGTTGGTTCAGTCAGTTAATTGACTTACGTGATCCATGCTTGGGCGATCATGTCTCTTTCCAGATATGACTGACTAGGAAGAAATTTTTTCCGCACTAGGTTCCGCACTAGGTTGCAGCTTTGTCGCTGGTAGACTGATTGCCAACCAAGGCTATAGAGCCCAGTCTGTGCTGTTATTCAACCCAAAGGGAGAAAAGATGGATAAATAACCCTTCCTAGGTTATTTGTGCGAAAATGAATAAAACGAATTCGAACTCGCCGCTTTGATTGCTCATTCCGAGGCGATATCCATTACACCACAGCGCACATGATAAAATGTCTGAGAAATTATTCGGTTGACAGTTTAGACATTTTTGGTGTCATGTATATGAGAGAATCGGTTTTACGAGGTTATTTAAGAGCATGGGTTGCATGTTAGATCTATGTCTTGATTTTAACAATTTCTAGCGTTAGGCGAAACTAACACATAGCATATTGTATTCTCTGTTCATTTTCCTTGCACTTAAGTTTTTAAAGAACAAACTTAATCGAGAAAGAAATATTCCAGAAGATAGTTGCAAAATCGAGGAGGGAGATAGAAGAAACTGTTAGCAAAAAATATACGGTTATTTCAAGTGTAAAATAGTGAGACCTTGCCACCAATCTAGTACTGCACTTAAATTCAAAAAGTCTAGGTACCATGGAGGAAAGTTCATCAGAAGAATTAGCATGAAAGTATTCTTAGGGAAGGTTACATCTCGACATTTCAAGTGTAAAATGATGAGACCTTGCCGCCAATCTAGTACTACACTTAAATTCATAAAGTCTAGGTACCATAGAGGAAAGTTTATTAGAAAATTTACCATTAAAAAATTCTAGATAAACCACAGAAAAGTGACTAAAGGCAAGATGCCTTGTCACAAGTAGTAACATTACAGTGTATTCTTTTGATTTTACTTAGGATTTCTAAATATATAGCACCCTAAATTTTCATAATGGATTCAGCCATCACTGCCTTCATTCCAATTCCAGATTATTATTTCTTTTTTGGAACGGTTTATCTTGATTCTTATTTCTTGGAACACTTGGTAGTAGATGTTGATTCTTTTTCGTTCAATATTATCGTCATTATTATTATTATTATTATTATTATTATTATTATTATTATTATCGCAATTATATCCAGGTATTTCAACTGTAAAATGACGAGACCTTGCTGCCAATCTAGTACTGCATTTAAATTCATAAAGTCTAGGTATCATAGAGGAAAGTTCATCAGAACAATTATCATGAATGTATTTTTAGGGAAGGTTACATCGAGCCATTTCAACTGCAAAATGACGAGACCTTGTCGCCAATCTAGTCAGTCAGTTAAGTGCCATACGTGATACACGCTTGGGCGATCATGTCTAGAAAGAAACATGACTGACTGGGCAGAAGATTATCCCGCAGTAGGTTGCCATTGCTTTCTGCGGTAGACTGGTTGCCGACCAAGGCTATAGAACCCAATCTATCCGGCTATTTAACCCATAACTAGAAGGAAGAGACGGATTAATACCTTTCCCAAGGTTATTTGCTCGTAAGACGAAAGTTCATCAGAACAATTATCATTAAAGTATACTTAGGGAAGGTTATATCTAGCCATTTCAACTGTAAACTGATGAGACCTTGCCGCCAATCTAGTACTGCGCTTAAATTCATAGAGTATAGTGACCATAGAAAAACGTTCACACACCTATTTTGTCTATAGTTTAAATACGCTTGACACACATTATTTTCGCTTACATATACTTACATTCATAATAAACATCTACTGTTTTTATTACGCGTTATTACAGATTTCAACAGACACAAGTCTTTCCTCTACATTTAATATTTAACCATTGCTTTATCATACATAAGACGTATCTAACCAATCAACATACGTATCTATACTTCGATCAACATACTGTCTCTTAGATTTTTTAATCATTCGTCTTTAAGGAATCTTGAAGATTGTTAAATTGAAACATGTTAGATTAAAGACACTTTTTCCTACCCTACTTGTATATATATATATATATATATATATATATATATATATATATATATGTGTGTGTGTGTGTGTGTGTTTAAACTACTTTGATTTATTTATTCATACCTACTTGGTGGTTTTTCAGAATCGAATACCTATTTATTTTGAATACTCCTGAGATCAATCTTTTTTTCAAATTTTTTCAGTATACTTATAGTTCAAACTTATTTTCTTTCTTTTGTTTATCAAATTCGTCACATTCGTAAATTCTATAATCTACAGTTCGACCTCTATACAAAGATTGGAATTTCTGTTTCGTTTTCGCTTTAACGTTTCATTAAATAGCATTCCTCTATCAAAGTATTCTCTTTCAAATTTTGCTTCACATCTATATTTTGGCAATGTGATGTCATTTCGTAATTGAATAATATCAATTTTTATCGTATGTGCTCTTATATGAATGCTCTCCGAATTTGTCGTCATTTTTGCCTGATATAATATATTATTACCCCCGCGATTCCCCTGTAAGGAACATTTATTTTTGTTTCATTTATAACATTTTTGTTATTTAGTATTTTGTTCTGTATGTTTTATGTTATCGACGGAATGGTAACTAATTTTTTCATAGTATTTTTTAAAATATTTTATTAAATGTGTATGAAACTGCTTGAAGCTTAATTTTTCATTTTCTATATTTGTATTGATTCTTTTCTGGTTTTCCACACATTCTAATTTCGTTTTGAATCACAAATTCCTTAATACTATTTCTTATTCTTCTTTTAATTTATTAAATATTCTTTTATCTGAAAAAAATGTCTGTTATCTTTCTACTTATTATCTTTGTTATATTTCTTTTTAAAGAAAGACAATTTGTTTACAATGGTGATTGATATTTATATTTTTAAGTTCAGTATTATACCTAAAAATTTCTTTTGAATTTTATTTTAAATCTGTTTCAAATTCAATGTAATTATTTAAAAAAATTATTTCATGCCTAACTTGATGTTAATTATGACAATTCGTAACTTTCTTAAAATTATCTACCCATCATCTCTATGTAGGTATATATATTTCTATTCTCGGCTGGTTTAGATAACTATTGAAAAATTTAAATTGATTGATATTCCATTATAACATCCCATAGCAACACAAAAATTATTTTGTTAAATAATATCGATCTTTTAGATATAAAATTGAACTTTGAGAAGAATAAATACAAACTATAAACCATAAAAACATACTAAAATAGAACACACACACACACACACACACACACACACACACACACATATATATATATATATATATATATATATATATATATACATATATATATATGATAAGATAAAGAACAAAGTGGAATCGTTTATCAATCTAACGTGTTTTTTATCTTATCATCCCGAGCCATATTTTATCTATATTTGATCCAAACTTATATCTATATATATGTATTAATATTAAAAACAGAAATAGGGGTTGTTTCCAACGAGGGAAATTGGTATAGAAGAAAAATGCAAGAAGCCGTGAAGGTTTTGTTCAAAGTGTAGATTTATCGTTATTATTATTAATATTAGTTGATTTTTGTATGATATAAGTGTCCATAATAGTATTTGTGTGCTATACGTGTTTCGAGACTAAAGTTGACTCTCTTCAAGGGAATAAACTTGTGACTTTACATGTCGAGATCCGTTTTATTTTCTGATGGCCAAAGTATCGTGTATAAATAAATAGATAGACAAATAGATAGAGAGTATATATGTATGTGTGTGTATACGCGTGTATACACACATAGATATGTACTTATTTACTTCCTTATCTATGTGTGTTTGTGTGTGTGTGTGTGTGTGTGTGAGCATATATATATATCAGTTGACACATGACAGGAAGAAATTATTGCATTCTCCCGCCTAAATTTGAGCTCCTCACAAAGACCGAAATTAAAATTGTAAACATAACTTTATTCCACCTCCATCTATCAAACTTAATATTCTCAAGAAAAGACTACACGCTTTCACAACTGATGTCCCCACCAGTGACTATACTGGCTATATTTGTAAATACAAAATAACAGAATTAGTATGGGAAAATCTACTCGGTCCGTACTTCCCAAAATACAGGATACCTCATGTCGAAAACAACGCATTTAAAAAACGAACTCAAACTAAAATGTTAGCTATGTAGGTGATATTTTTATTTTAGATAAATGCATTCGGCTAAAAGTAAAAAATAAATCCTGCTTGATAATGACAGTGCTTAGACAATCAGAACATTCCGAAAATTTCTCCGTATTTATGCCCAGAAAAGAAAAAAAAACATAACAAGAAAAATAAACCAAAATCATACCTGCATAAAACCTTGTCAGTCGTTTCTAATGAAACTTGTGCATATAAATATATATATATATATATATATATATATGTGTGTGTGTGTGTGGTATATAATTATAAATATCAATATATATATATATATATATATATATATATATAAATATGTAATTTGTTATATATATTATATTGTTTACATATTTTATATGCGTGGTACTTATTTAAAAGCGTTCAATATCAGTGATAGAGCAAACATATTCAACATATTCATATATATATATATATATATATATATATATATATTCAGTCGGATTGATGTGAATTTGTGGTTCTGGCTTTCACGCCTTTGTGATCGTCAGATAAAATGATTAATTTTTTTTTTAAATTTCGATATATGTAGGGTTTGTCTGACGATCGCGAAAGCGTGAAACTCAGGGAAACAAACTCACATCAATCCAACTGAATATGTTAGCTCTATGACTGATATTGATCGCTTTCCAATAAGTACCGCGCATATATAATATATAAATAATATATATAACAAATTGCATATATATATATATATATATATATATATATATATTTATATTTATACACACACACACACACACATATATATATATGTATATTTATATTCACACACACACACACACACACACACACACACACACACACACACACATATATATATATATATATATATATATATACCCTGATGCAAATTAAGTGAAATAAAACGAATAATCTCTTCCTAGGATCTTTCACATTTTCCCTGATTACATATACGTCGTTTCTTGTCGGTGTTTTTCTCTTCCGACTACGTTTTCTTTTACGCTTTCGATTAATGAATCCAGTTTGTTTCTTTACCTTGGTGACACAACAGAAAAGCTGACACCAACTATATCCGCAATCTTTCTGTAAGGCTTGCCAGTGTGTTGGTGCAGCGTTACAATTTTTGTACGCTTCCTTGGAGTAATCTCCATTGCAGACAATGGCCATAGAACAGCTAATCAACAGTCGAGACTATAGAGTCTGGAGATGATAAAAATCTGATGCTATCATGGATGACGCAATATTTTTCAATGTTAAACAAATTTCATCATACACCTGGAAAATAGATACATATTAATGTACACCACCGGGAATGACCTAATCTGAGGAAAAAATATAGATCGAAACTCTGAAACTGCAGTGTGTCTAAAAAACTGACCGTATAGAGAAAGGCAATTAAAACAATTGTTTCAATTAAAGTACAGAAGGGTGTATATGTATGTCTATGTTTGTCTATGTAGATGAGAGGTGCACGTGCTCGTGCATACTCACATTTTTTGATATGCTAAAATGCCTTCCCACCCAAATATTCTATCAACCTGTCAGTTAATGTTTGGTTTTTTTGAGGACATTTCATTGTTTCGTTTTGTTTTTTTTTATATTGTAAACTCATGATTAATATAAAGTGCATTAAAATAATAATAAGAAGAAGATGTTGAAAATATGTCAGTTATTATAATAATATTTACTCTACTCCCCCACTGGAGCGAGATTTGACACAAAGTGATTTTTAACGTGGGGAGCCCGACCGCGTACAGACGGGCGAAGGAACAAAAATTCCCCAAGCTGGTCCACCCCTCTGCTGCAATGGGGTGACGCGGTCGCAGGACACTGTTTTCCGGGACCGGTCATCTGCACAGTATAATTTTTCTCAGATGCATCTCTGCCCTCGCGGACGGAGCTACAACTGAGCCGCACTCTGTCTTCGAGGACAGAGACGCAACTGAGAGATGATTTTTTCGTCCCCAACCGACACTAAATATGCCAGGTGAGTTTGTGATCTTCTAAGCGCAGCTTAGTTGTGGCACAAAGCCAAAAGTATGGAACACTCAGTGAGAATTGAACTCAATACTCAGCTGTAATGATTCTAGCGAGAAAAGATTGAAGCTTAGAGGCCCTCGAGGTGCCCATGTCAGTTATTATAATTAGTTATTATAAATATGAAATAAAATTAATTACGTTCAGTTATCTTGTATCTGCTCTAAGTTTCATTCATTTGCATCCTCTGTTCAGGATGCTTGATTATAAAATCATATTTGACAAATCTAATTTTAAATCCATTGTAATCTAAATATTTTTAAATCAAGTCCACTGAAGAGCGGGTAAATTCCGCGAAGCTTAATTATGGAAACTTCTGCAATATTAATCATTTAATAGATAGATACGAAAACAGATATATATATATATATATATATATATATATATATATATAGAGAGAGAGAGAGAGAGAGAGAGAAGGAGAGAAACAGATACAAAAAATATAGAATGAATAGAGAGGAGACACTGAGATAGATAGATAGATAGATAGATAGATAGATAGATAGATAGATAGATATGAAGACATTGAGATAGATAGATAGATAGATAGATAGATAGATAGAAGACACTGAGATAGATAGATAGATAGATAGATAGATATGAAGACACTGAGATAGATAGATAGATAGATAGATAGATAGATAGATAGATAGATAGATAGATAGATATGAAGACACTGAAATAGATAGATAGATAGATAGATAGATAGATAGATAGATATGAAGACACTGACATAAATAGATAGATAGATAGATAGATAGATAGATAGATAGATATGAAGACACTGACATAGATAGATAGATAGATAGATAGATAGATAGATAGATAGATAGATAGAAGACACAGAAATAGATAGATAGATATATATATATATATATAGATAGATAGATAGATATGAAGACACTGAGATAGATAGATAGATAGATAGATAGATAGATAGATAGATAGATAGATAGATATGAAGACACTGAGATAGATACATACATACATACAAACTACGACAGGATTTCGTTTCAGTCTCCCATCCAGTCAAATACGCACACGATTTCTTTTACCGGTTCACACCTAACACAAGACTTCGGTGCCAGGAAATGTTTCTTTGTCCGAGATCAGGGATTATTCTCAATGAATAGCATTCACGAGCAGTGAAAGCTGACCCATTAATAAACGACCGATAGCAGATCCCATCGTAAGTATTAACAGTGTTTACTTTATTCTGTAACATGAAAGAATGAGACAGTCATTGCGAAATGAACTTATCAAAATAACCTATGAGTAAGCAGTTGGATTTTTAGGGCTCTACGGAAAGGAACTTTTAATTTTGATGCTTACATTATTCTGCTACAAATTTTTAATAACGGATGAATTGTAATCATTAATACCGACTTGCGACATTAGCTTGATGACCATCGATCTACGACAGACGCCCCGGTTCGCGTGACTAAGTCGCGTGACTGAGTTGCGTGTCAAAAGATCTCCATTTTTGTATGGCATTGTCTACATATGTCTGTGTGTTTGGCGGACACGGTGCGTCTTTTGAATTTGGTTCTTTTGCTCTTTTTTCGTTTCAGTTCGTGGCAATTCGCGCAAGCGCGTTAGACACCTTTTCAGTGAATACCAAATGTCGTTGAGAATGAATGAGAAGCCGGCTGGACATTTAACAGCAGCCAGTGCAGCAATCGCCTAGCGCCTCATGTGGTAATGAAGGAAGATATCACAGTGTTTATGTCAGCTTGTCCTACGAGAAGAAAGATTCGAAGAAGTGGAAGAAAGAAAGAAACAACAAGAACAGTGCAAACTGGGATACTTCAAAAATCGGAGCAAACGACAAAGTAACATGAAAGTTTTAAATTATGATTATTATTTCCTTTAAGTTCCGTTTTATGAACATTTTCTATCGGGTTTGTGGTACAGTGGATATCGGCTCGTAAAGAGAAACCGGGGAGCCGAGTTCGAATTCCAGTTGAATCCATTATATTCACTTACGCGCAAATACCCTTGGGAAAGGTATTAATCCGTCTCTTCCTTCCAGTTATGGGTTAAATAGCAGGACAGATTGGGTTCTATGGCTTTGGTCGGCAACCAGTCTACCGCAGAAAGCAATGGCAACCTACTGCGGGATAATCTCCTGCCCAGTCAGCCATGTCTCTTTCGAGACATGATCGCCCAAGCGTGTATCACGTATGGCACTTTAACTGACTGACTATCGGGTCTCAAGGTCAGAAATGAGTTGATAATATTTTCCACTGATAATTTTTATGAAAACAATAAACGAAGATCACATATATTTTAATTAGATAAAACTCTTTCTAATGTACTTGTGAGTACTAATTTTTGTATTTCTTTACGGTATGAGCTTCCACGAATACCCTTCAGTAAATCTATTGGATCATTTTATAGTAAATCTGAGGGCTCCAACTACTACTGGATTTATTGATGTCCTCATGTAACACATCTTTGAGTTTTCCATTTCAAGATACTTGTATTTCGATAGTTTTTGGATATACAGGGGAAGTGAAAGTATTTTCTAATTTTATATATAACTAGCAGTATAGCCCGGAGTTGCTCGGGTGTAATGAAAGCTTTAAAACTAATCCATGGTCCTGAAGCTCAGAATCTTTGGACGTTGGCACGAAAGACTAAAAAGCAATAGTTGTTTCCAGTTAAAGCGAAACCGTAGACTGAAAGAAAAATGAATGAATGTAAGTCAAATTTTGATATCCTGGTATCGATATCAAATAAGTTTTTTTCGTCGTAAACTGAATTTTGAAGGCTAAATAAGTCCTCTGAGTAAATGGTATTATGGCTGAGACTAAGAATTACAATTATACCTACTTAGTGCCAAACCCGAAGCAAAAGCTAAAATAAAAGGGCTGACAAAATACAGACATACTGGCAGATAAACAGACACACACACCCACAAACATCTTGCCTTTTATATATATATATATATATATATATATACATTATCGATGATCTGCACTATTGTAAGAAATGCAACCTTGAAACTTCTGAATATCGTTTCTTATGTCTTTGTCTATGAGTGTATCAAATTTGATTAAAATCGGACCACTCCTTCTATAACCCGATTTTTTTCGATTATCGATTTTCGATATTTATCGGGGATAGCTCGACACAAAACCTAGCTAAGAACACTCGCAGACGTTTATATTACAACTGTGTAAATTTTCAAGAAAATCGGTTCAGCTGTTTCGGAGTCTATAGTTAATGGACACACACACACACAGACACATACACAGACACACACACACACACACACACACATACACATACACACACAGACGAAGTTCCATTTATAAATAAATTTAGATTGGCCAGTAAATAGTCCAGATTTAGGAACCTGTGACTTCTTTTTGCTTGGAGTTGTTTTGGAGCAAGTCTACTATACCAAACCAAAACTTTAGAAGAACTTGACTGGAACATTCAAGAAGTCATGGCTTCCATAGCACAAGAATTCCCAGAGAAATTAGATGATGCAATTACTAAGCAGCTGGAGAAGCTGCTAACGAAATCTGGTGCCCATATTGAATTTTAAATAAAACTTCAGGTTAAAAAATTTCCTCACATATCTATTGCTTGAAAAAATTATAGTGAATAAATAAATTATAAGTATTTTAAAATAGAGTGTTACTTTTCAGCCATCCAGTATAATATCTCATTTATTATATATATATATATATATATATATATATATATATATATATAAGAAAGTGAAAGAACAGGTAGACTAAAACTTACTGTTCAAGCATTTACTTTTATAAAGAGTGCTTGATACAGAGTAAAGCTTAATATTGTAATTTTGTCATTACAATGGTTTAAAAACATTTTATCACTACAAAACAACGTAAAATCCAACCTGCTGTTAAAAATTAATGTCTACCCATTTAAATAAATGTATGGTTCCAGTATGTATCTTACCCAGGCAAAATTAAAAGGCTTGACATAAGGCTACTCTGGTTCGTTTCGCGACCAAATCTTCACCTTCATAATTCAACCTAATTCCTATTTTTTATTGAAAAATATTGACACAATTACAAGCATATTCTACAACTACTACTCCTTATTTTCTAAATAACCATGAAGTTATCTTATATTTTCTGAATAAAATCATTTTCATCATTTTTTTAAAAATATCATCTCAAGAAATTTTTTGTGTCGCAATGTAAGGCTTTTATATACCATGGCAATAAAAATTACTATATATATATATATATATATATATATATATATATATATATATATATATATTTGAATTGAATATATGGATCAAAATCCGACAAGATGAATAGAATAAATAAAGAGCAAGTAGGAAAAAGTGTCTTTAATCTAACATATTTCACTTATAATAAGCTGATATATATATATATATATATATATATATATAATTTTTAAAAAGTAATTTTAACTCCTCTACCTTTCTCTCCTGTCTCTTTTGAATATATACCTTTACAAAATAAAAATACTTTTATTAATCCCCTATTTATATATATATATCTTTTTCACAATATTAATTTTTTTATATATTTTTGAAATAATTTTCAGAAAATTGTTTTAAAAATTGAATTTTATTTATTATTTTTGTATTTTTAATTTTATTTTAAATTTTAATTTTAATTTTTAATTTTTATTTTTTATTTTATTTAAATCTAGATTTATCATTAATTAGATTAACTTAATTAAGCTAAAATTAAATCGTATATCAGCTTTTTTCCTCTAAATATGTTTTTTCTAAAAATCTTTTTGCTAATACTTTAACCCATTTATAAACGCTAGTTTTCTTTGACACGTCTCTAAAATATGGAAATTTCTTCTTTTTTTCTTTTTTTTCTTTTTTTCTTTTTTCTTTTCTTTTTCTTTCTCCTTCTTACCCCTTCCTTCTCTCTTTCTGTTTTGTTTAACCTACTTCTCAATCAAAAACACCACTTACTATTCTATCCGTTAACCTCTTTCCCTCTGTAAAGCTAGACTAAGACAACTTTTCAAATTTTTTCACTTACCACTCTATCTAAAAGTAAAACTGTCCAAAATCTAAAAATAGACATTGATTGCTAACCGATGTTTTTGTGACAAAAAATCTTAACCTTCAATTTCTTATTTCTTTTTTATTTCATTTTGAAATGTGGTAGTTGCCGATGAGATGTGAAATCTCTCTTAGGGATTTCATGTTGAAATGATCATTCAACAATTTTGAACATCGAAATTCATTTTATTACATATATATATATATATATATATATATAATCTTTCGAAACAGTAATGTCAATTGGTCAATTGTGCGACATGACATCTTTAGTTTTTAACCATTCGTGTGATCTCAAAAGTAAGAACTGTGTCAACAAGCCAACAACAATTCAATACCTGAAGAATTAGATAAGGCATATTGGTGAAATCGAGGAGCAACTATGCAGAGACGTCATCAAAAAGTTTACCCATCAAGTGGGTGTGTGTCGCCGAAGCCATGAAGGATATTTGGGCAATATTTTGAAATCAAAGTTTTACTAATAACACTGTTTTATTTAATCCTAACTTCGATCGGTCTTAATGGAACGCACTATATATATATATATATATATATATATAGAGAGAGAGAGAGAGAGACAGAGAGAAAGAGAGAGAGGGAGAGAATTTATAACATAAATAAGTTATAATAACACTACCAATGTAGCCATTTTGTTCCGACACTATACGTGTCTTATCAAGTGATGAATTCAATTACAAGTTTAAATATTTTTAAAAGTTAAAAGAGTAGTTAAACCCATTTAATTAGGGAAACATTGTTACAAAGACAAGATGGACCAATCAAAACACAGCAATCTCAGGTCTGAAGAATATCAGTATAGACACAAAAGTTCATCTGTTCTAGTCTTTAACGGAAATATTTGAGTAAAATAGAAATTAGCCTATGTAATTTTATGTATATACGTGCATAGGGAAACAAGCAGGTATCGCCACTCTGATTAAAGGGGATTAGCAGCTCTTTTCAACTTTTAAAACCCTCAAATTTGTAATTGAATTCATCAATTGATAAGACACAGATAGTATCGAAACAAAATAGCTACTTTTGTAGCGTTATTATAACATATTTATGCTATACATTCGAAACAAATATTGTTAGCACTACTTTGTATTGATCACTTTTTTAAGAATAGTTTCTCTTTGGATACGGAATATCATTTCTTCCATACGTACCCTATATATATATATATATATATATATATATATATATATATATATATATATGTGTGTGTGTGTGTGTGTGTGTGTGTGTGTGTGTGTGTGTGTGTGATGTTGTCGACTGCACAGTGTAGTAGGGTCAGATGGGCATAAATCTGGGAGAAAAATTGCACCATGATACAACTCATGCCACCAGAAATTTGGAAACAGCATGCTGCATAAATACGAACATTTAAGAGTATTTGTGTGTACCTGTGAGGACATTGCAGAGGATTCGGAAAGAGTTGAATGAGTCTAATGGTGATTACGAAGATGTCTGGAGTGATCACAAGTAAATCTTTTTCCCACAGGCCCTCAGATTAAACACGGAGTCTCACATCAAGTGACTTGAAGATTTAGTACCTCCCTGTCAAGAAGGTAGCATCTGGAAGACCTTATGTCTGGCAACATGACTCTGCACCATGCTACACCAGCATGAAAACCCAGTCATGACTGTTAAACAATTTTCAGGACTACATCACTCTTTATATTTGACCACACAACCTCCAAGACGGCAACCTCATTAATTAGTATGTGTGAGGCGCTGTTGAGAGAGACACTAACAAAACTCTTTGTAACACCAAAGACGAACTGAAGGCAAAAATTATGGCAGCATTTGACCAACTTAAACATGGAGGACGTCTAGAAGGGTTGCTGGAGGACATCATTGAAGCCAATAGCGATTTTATTGAATAAATTTTCTCGTTAGTATTTCAAGATATGTTTTTCTGTTTGTTTGTTTTTTAATCATATCACCCCGAGCAAGGTGTAACGCCACTGAAGCGCAGGGGGCTACGTAGGAGTGAAAAGATTGGAAAAGATAAAACCGGAAACCACATCCTAAACAAGGAACAAGGGATGAGCCTCTTCACCTGTTCAATAGACGAGGGTGGAGTGTGAACCGGGCGATAGTTTACTCTATCTACTCCAATTGTGTAAGTTTGGTAGATATATATGTGATATCGCAAGAAATTAGAATTATAGTGGAAAATCTTAATGCTAAAGTAGGTAAGGAGAGGGAAGGTGAAATAGTTGGCAAGTCTGGAGAGAGTTGTGTCCAATGGTGCACAGCGAATGACCAGGTAATAAGCAACACCTGGTCCCATGAACACCCAAAACGTATATAAACATAGTAAAGACCGGAAGGAGATACTTAAAGCCAAATCGTAATCATTAAGGCGAAGAAAAAAAAAACTAAACACTCCACTTAAAAAAGAAGATCTGTTAAAATGAGATATTGTTATTTTCATTTCTTCCTAATTTAGGAGACAAATTATCCATTGCACTCTCTACATATACACACCCTTGTGCAAATTAATTGAAATAACTGCTTTAGGTTACTTTCTTTTACTATACAGTCAGTATTAGACCAACTGGAGTTACAGACTGTAATCGATTTTTACTTTTTCATCAGAGTAGGTCATTTGCAGTCGTGTGCAGTAATATAAATCTCTTTCCTGGGCGTATGATGAAATTTGTTTGACCTTGAAAGATATTGTGTTATCCATGATTGCATCAGATTTTTATCACACTCAGGCATTATTGTCTCGACTGTCAATTAGTTGTCCTTCAGCCATTGTCTGCAATGGACGTTACTCCTAGGAAGTGTACGAAAATTGTAACGCTGAACGAACACACTGGCAAGCCTTACAGAGAGACTGTCGATATTGTTAATGTCAGCCTTTCAACTGTCATTTGTGTCATCAAAGCGAAGAAAAAAACTAGATTCATCAAAAATGTAAAGGAAAATAAGTCCGGAAGAGAAAAACAACGCCAAGAGATGACGTATACGTGACAAGGAAAAGTGTGAAAGATCGTAGAAAAACATTATTCATTTTTTCAATTAATTTGCACAATGCTCTCTCTCTCTCTCTCTGTGTGTGTGTGTGTGTGTGTGTGTGTGTGTGTAGTATGTGTGTGTGTAAGCACATTATACAAAATGTTTACCGTGTGTTTATGTACTGTTATCAGCTTTCTTTCTTATCTTTCCTTAGAAAAGTATAAATGTATTAATAAGCATTACATAGCGGTTGTAATTCCCTTTGATGAAAAAGAATTCGTAAAACAATATCTCTTAAGTTTATCAACTTATACGTATAGAAAACGTTTTTACTTAAGATTTAGGCAGCTGTCAGAAAGTCATATTTTTATTATTTTATTGTAACATAATGAAATTGTTTCATTAACTTGCCGAACGGTTTTGTTCATAGTGCGTATATAATGTTAGGAAGACTTAAATCCTCTACTCTTGTGAGTTCTACTTGTACCAAATTAGTGTAAATCAGAACAAATTTTAATATATAATTATGCACACATGATTGAATACTTGTGAAACGCTTGATTATGATTTTTTCTTTTCAGGACATAAATTATATAAAACTCGTTTAAATGTTTTGTTTTTCCGATCGCATTTAGCTATACTTTTACAAATTATCGAGGACAAATTTTATTTTACGTGTAACTGTATATTTGTAATGTTTATGTGTGTGTGTGTGTGTGTGTGTGTGTGTGTGTGTGTGTGTGTGTGTGTGTGTGTGCAGAGTCATGTGCTTGTTTTATATTCCGAATACAGTAAGCATATTGTTGCCGTGTTCGTAGTTGATATTAATAAGTATTGGATTTTTTCCGTTTTATCAATAATGCTTCCTTTATTTTTAGCCTTCAATATCTTTAAGGTTAGCATTTCTTTAGCCCTCACTGTTTCAAACTGCTATTTATAAGGTCCAGATTTGAATTTAAATGCAACATTCTACTCTGCTATTTTTACAGAGTAAATTTGGAATACTATATTTTGACAAAAGAAGAAAAGTAATGAACTTTCAAAAAACTTAACCAAATTAATTTTTTTAATGTTCGATCCCAAGTCGTTTTGTTTCTTTGATGATACGCTTAGAGAGCCTTAGAATATTAGAGAAACATTTTTCAAGTGTTTGGGCTAGGGAAGATACAGGTTCCTGGTTGAGCCCCTATAAATGAATTACTGGACACTGGTTGTGGTACAGGATTTTCTGATTCAGATATAGGGATATTTGAAACAGGTTCAGGTATTGATGTTCCCTACCCAGCAGGAGCGAAATGACTCATAGAAAAGAAACACTACTCGGTAAACTAACAGGACCGTAACTGGGATTCGCTAGAATCAGCTCAACGTAAAGTAGGTTCGAATTAATTGTTCTGAACAGAGTTTCTCGTGAGCACTTTTTCCATGAATCGTTAACCACGAAGAAACATATCTTCTGGGGGTAGGTTTTCTTGGATAAAAAAACATCCATTCATGAAAAGTAGAATTCGTGACTGTACACAATACTGAACGAATCGAGTGGAGAGCGACAGATAATACAGTTTCCCATTGACACACAGGTAACCATGCTATTTCGCGGCTAATTTGTACATTCCTTCATATTTAATTGAGAAATGGCTAGTTTCAAACATCATTTTTATTCTAACTATTTCTTCACTTGTATTTTTTGCTTGTGGAACTCTTTTCAGTCGACTAAGATCCTCAGAAATATAAACGTCATTTGTCTTTTGTCTCATAGATTTCTGTTCTTTTCATTCTCCTTTCTCCTCAATAACGTTTCTCTGTTTGCTTTATTCTCGGTAACCACTTATACCTTCGTGACTTTATCACCTTGCTTTGGTCAAAAGGATAAAAATGAAGATAGATAGCCGAGTTTTTAAATTATTGCTATGCGGCAGGCGTGTTTCAATACATAGCTTGAGACATGTGCATGGTGAGATTGCCATTACTGGGCAACTTCTCATAAACCATTTTCTTTTATAAGCTATTGTCTTTTGAAAGGAAGAAGCGCACAAAGTTGACAATTTATTGATATTGATTACCTCAGCATCTTTTTTCTTTTTTCTTTTAACCCAGAAAAATCATTTAATAAAACAGATTCAGAAAAAAGAAAAAAATGTTCATTTGTTGCCCAGGGTTTGAAAATATACAATTCTTGATATTTACGTTTACTGAGCTTGCTTTTCAAAAATCCACTGCAGGTGAAACTTAAGTAACACATATGAGCCTACGCACGCACACACACACACACACACACACACACACACACACACACACACACACACACACACACACACACACACACACATATATACGTCACCCCCCTACATATATATATATATATGAACAAAATAAGTAAAGAAAGCTTGAATAAAAAAATGGTCTGTAATCTTTCACTTTAAAAAGCTTCTTCAGATATTCTTTAAAGACAAATGATTTTAAAATCTTTTTAAAAAATCCAAGAGACAGTATGTTAATTAAGGCATGGTTTCATTGGTCAGATACGTGTACATGTGATTAAGCAATGGATGAATATTAAATATAGAAGAAAAACTTTTGTCTGTTTAAGTGTGTGATAACGAGGAATCAAAACATTACATGTTCATTATGAATGTAAGTATATGTAAGCAAAATAATGCGTGTCAAGCGTATTAAAACTATAGACAAATTAAGTGTGTGTATATGTCAGTAATGTTACTTTGTGAATGATTTGGGAAGGGGATTTTTTTCAAAAGATTTTTAAACCATTCGTCTTTAAAGAATCTCTGAAGAAGCTTGTTAAAGTGAAACATGTTAGTTTAATGACACCTTTTCCCAGTTGTTCTTTACTAATATTATTCATTTGGTCGGATTCCGTTCTATTTTTTTTTCTTTAATCATATCACCCCAAGCAAGGCGAAAACGCGACTGATGCACAGGGGGGCTACGTAAGAGTGAAAAGATTAGAAAAGAGAAAAACCGGAAACCACAACCTGAACAGGAAACAAGGTATAAGCCTCTTCACCTGTTCAATAGACGTGGGTGGAGTGTGAACCGGGCGACAGTTTAGACTATCTACTCCAATTGATATATATTGAACTTACATACACACATATACACACACACACGTGTGTGTGTGTGTGTGTGTGTGTGAATTAATTTTCAGGTGTTCCGAACACTACTATAAGTATCATAATTTACACAATCATCAGGTGGTTGGCAACTGTAGATTGGGAACCTTTATTCTACCAGGCAAGACTGAGAGGAAAAAAAATATCATTAAGAACTTTTTCTCTCCGGTTTGCTATCACGGCGGACCTGTTCTGAGAATTGCTTCCGTTTGGGAATGCCAAATGTTGAAATCTTTGAATCTCGGTAAGCTTAGTTTCAAGTACTTAGAAAAACCCTTGAGAAAGGGAGAATCCACTTCTTCTCCCCCAGCTATGAGGTAATTAGTAGGACTTCTATCAGTAAATTATTGTTATTTTGGAGCTTTGAATGAACTGCATAAGTTTGATAATCATGAAAAAATAATTACACACACATAAAGGCACACACACGCACACACACACACACACACACACACACATATACAAGGTTGCAAAATTGTAGGAGAACTGTAGGTGCAATTGATTTGTGTATCGGTTATATTATTACAATGAAGTTCATTATAACTATAAAAAAGCCTTAAAAACTGAATCAATTAAAATATAAGTGAGGAAAAGTGTTTGGCTTCATCAAAGACACTGTAACAAGGGTATTTATTCTAAAAAAGAGCAATGCAAATGCAGAAAGATGTATACCTGCAAAAGCTTTTGATAAAGTGCGTCACAAAAAAACTGTTGGAAGCGTTAAACAACACCCGCATATTTGGTTAGGATCTTAGAATAATCCACAAGAAAAGATATTTTAGATTTTTAGGAAACATAATAAAGAAAGAGGAATCGGAAAATTTAATACTTGCATGGCAGATTAAAGGCAAGATGTACATGAAAAATCAATGCATAACCTACCAAGCGAGCCTGAGTAGATCGATGGTAGATCAAATTTCAGGAAAGATGACGAAAAGAAGAAATTTGTTGAGAGCTACAAAGGACAGGAAATCGTGGAGAACCATGGTGGCCTACATCCTGAAGAAAGACACTCACACAGAAGAACAAGATACAAGATTTATTGCCCTACAACGCTATTTATAACTTTATTGACAAGAAATATTTGCATTGATATCCGTTAAATTATATAATTCTACGTCCATCGATAAATATTCTTATTGTTATTATTATTATTATTATTATTATTATTATTATTATTATGTCATTTTTCATCATATTTCGATTTCTGCTTTGGTCTCACTACCAACCAAGTCTGCGGGGAGACCTAAGGCAGGTAGTGGCGTGTTGTTATGGCTCCATTTCATGTTTTTCTATCTTCCCTATCATCTCCAGCATTACATAGATAAAGTTTTCCTTAGTGTGTGGGCTGTACTTAATAAGACAACTTTTTGTATATCTCTTAAGCTGGGGTTTCCAGGGATTCTTTCAATGTGTTGTTTTGTTCCATTTTTTATAATTCCAAGTGCACCTACTATCACTGGCACAACTCTTATTTTCAATTTCCACATTTTTTTCTATTTCAATTTCCAGGTCTTTATATTTTGACAGTTTTTCAAATTCCTTGATTGCTATGTTACAATCCGCTGGACAAGCCATATCAATTAATAGACAAGTTTTCTCCTTCTGGTTTTTAACAATAATGTCTGGCCTGTTTGCTTCAATTTTTCTGTCTGTGTAGATGGTGTAATCCCATAGAATGGTTACATCTTCTATTTCTGTAACCGGTGCTGGGTGATGTTCATACCAGTGTTTGTTTACAGCTTTTCCATAATGTTTGCACATTGTCCAATGTAAATATTGCCCAACTCTATCGTGGCGATTTTTATATTCATTTGGGGCAAGCACAGAACAGCTTATTATTATTATTATTATTATTATTATTATTATTATTATTATTATTATTATTATTATTTTCTTTAATTTCTTTTGAATACACATTTCCTTCTGGGATCCAACAAAAGATCTAAGGTCAAAAGTGCCATCATTACATTTTTGACTGCTTTTGTTTTGTAAAAAACATGCAAAACTAAGATCACACACATTTTGCATAGCTAAAGCACTTTATATTGCGTGAGCTGTACTTGTGACTACGTATTATTTATTTCTGTAAGGCCTGGGCCACCAAAAATCACTTCAGTCAGTCTATCGGTACTTTTTCTAATCAATTCAAGAGCTCTAAGTACAACTGTAATATATGATGTTTTCATATCCCTCATTTTTGAGATTTCCACTTTAATAGCCTTGTATTTTTATATTTTTGAAGAGCTTCACAGATACTTTACAATTTGCAGTGACTGCCATATCAATAAGAAAGCAAACTCTATGCTTGTGATCTTTGATCCCGATTTCTGGGCGATTAGCTTTGACTGTTTTGTCTGTTTGTATTATAAACTCTTATAAAATTGTTACGATTCTCTATAACCGGGTCTGTTCATACCAGTTTCGTGCAGTTTCCTTTCTGTGAAAGATTCATATTTTCCAGTGCACTTTTTGGCCCACTCTATCATGGTAAGTATTCAGTCGGTGATAACAACGTGAAATCTGACTCAAGATGGTCAATTGTTTATGGGTATTTATCATAGAATCTGAATTTCTGGTTAACATATTTTCCAGTATGTGTTTGGTATTTTTTAGCTAGCAAGAAATAGATCTTGTGCAGTAAGAATTAAACTTTCAGTTTCATTAAACTTGATGTGTATAGTGTTTGTCTATAGCAGCCACGTTTGTTACGGGCAAAGTAATGGCCATGAAGAGGCTTATCTTGCCATCATTTCTGTATTTGGTACATTACATATGACCTTGCTTTCTTTTAAAGGTTCTTTTTTTCGCTGCAGTAGGTTATCATGGTTTATGTACATTTCTTCACGCTCTTGAAATTTCCTTTCAAATTTGTTGGCTTTCTTTATATATTTTGACAGTTTTTCAAATTCCTTGATTGCTATGTTACAATCCGCTGGACAAGCCATATCAATTAATAGACAAGTTTTCTCCTTCTGGTTTTTAACAATAATGTCTGGCCTGTTTGCTTCAATTTTTCTGTCTGTGTAGATGGTGTAATCCCATAGAATGGTTACATCTATTTCTGTAACCGGTGCTGGGTGATGTTCATACCAGTGTTTGTTTACAGATTTTCCATAATGTTTGCATATTGCCCAATGTAAATATTGCCCAACTCTATCGTGGCGGTTTTTATATTCATTTGGAGCAAGCACAGAACAGCCTGAGATTAGGTGGTCTATTGTTTCTTGGTGTTTATCACAAAACCTGCATTTTGGATCCATATTATTATGCATAATATTTGCCTGAAAGTTTCTCGTGAAAAGACTTTGGTCTTGTGCTGCAAGAATAAAGCCTTCAGTTTCAGACTTTAATCCAGATGCACGTAACCATCGATGAGTATTAACTTTGTCAACATTGGATTTATTGGTACGTTCTGGATATTGGCCATGCAGAGTTTTGTCTTGCCAGCGCTGTTTCATATGTTCAAGAGCTTTATCTTTGGCTTTCATTTTCATATTTTTTGCCGCAATAGTTGGTTCTTGGCTTCTGTTTTGCTTTTCTACAGAATCTACTAAATGTAAATCTTGTTTGTATTTATTGCCTTGTTTTATTATTGAATATTTTTTCTTTCTTTCTTCATGTTGCCTTACTAATTGTATCATCCAATCCTTTGTTGTTTCTATGTATGTTAGTAAGCCAATAGTTGTTGTCTTGTATGACAATTCCAGCTGTATAAGACCTCTTCCACCTTCTTTACGAGGTATGTATAGACGGTCTACATCAGCCTTTGGATGGTGCATCTTATGCTTAGAAAGAAGCTTTCTTGTTTTAGAATCCATTCGCCTGATGTCGTTTAGAGTCCAGTTTAAGATGTTGAAGCCATGTTGGACAACTGGGATTGCAAGGCTATTAATAGCCATAGCTCTGTTCTGAGAATTCAATTCAGTTTTTAATATCATTCGTTGCCTTCTGTAGTACACTTTACGCACTATTTCTTTCATTTTTTTATGGTGAATGTTTTCACTCTCATTTACACCTACGTATTTATAAGCTTCTTCTGGTTTCAATTCTTTTATTGCTACAGCAGGGTCTAAGCTAATTGAGGATGTTTCTTGTATTGATCCACGTAAAACTGTAGCTTTAGCACATTTATTCAAATTGAATTTCATTCCAATGTCTTCGCTGAAGCATTTTACAGTTTGCAGAAGACCTTCCAGCTCATTATCATTCTTAGCATATAACTTTAAGTCATCCATGTAAAATAGATGGCTTATTTTCTTTTGGCCTATTTTATAACCACATTCTGTCTTATTAAGTTGACTGGTTAGTGCTATTAATGATATGCAGAATAGTAAGGGAGATAAAGAATCACCTTGAAATATACCTCTTTTGATATTTATTTCATCAGACTTATAGGTTCCATTTATATGATTGAGGTAAAGGGTTGTTTTCCATATAGACATGCACTGTTTGATGAAATTGATGATGACGGGCGATATCTTGTATATATTTAAAGTCTTTAAAATCCAGGGATGTGGCACACTATCGAATGCCTTTCAATAATCTATCCAGGCAGTACTAAGCTTTTTCTTTGTACTGTAGCAGTTTTCCAGGATCATTTTGTTAATTAGCAATTGGTCTTTACATCCATAACAGCCACGTTTGCACCCTTTTTGTTCAAGCGGTATCATGTCATTTCTTTCTAAGAAGAAATATGTCTGTTTTGTTAAAATAGAAGTTAATAGTTTATATGTTGTCGGAAGATTTGTAATTGGTCTGTAGTTTTTCGGGTTGTTTGTGTCACCATTCTTGGGTAGAAGAAATGTAATTCCTTTGGTCATCCATGCAGGAATTTTAGTGGGATCGTCAACCTTTTATTATTATTATTATTATTATTATTATTATTATTATTATTATTATTATTATTATTTTCTTTAATTTCTTTTGAATACACATTTCCTTCTGGGATCCAACAAAAGATCTAAGGTCAAAAATGCCATCATTACATTTTTGACTGCTTTTGTTTTGTAAAAAACATGCAAAACTAAGATCACACACATTTTGCATAGCTAAAGCACTTTATATTGCGTGAGCTGTACTTGTGACTACGTATTATTTATTTCTGTAAGGCCTGGGCCACCAAAAATCACTTCAGTCAGTCTATCGGTACTTTTTCTAATCAATTCAAGAGCTCTAAGTACAACTGTAATATATGATGTTTTCATATCCCTCATTTTTGAGATTTCCACTTTAATAGCCTTGTATTTTTATATTTTTGAAGAGCTTCACAGATACTTTACAATTTGCAGTGACTGCCATATCAATAAGAAAGCAAACTCTATGCTTGTGATCTTTGATCCCGATTTCTGGGCGATTAGCTTTGACTGTTTTGTCTGTTTGTATTATAAACTCTTATAAAATTGTTACGATTCTCTATAACCGGGTCTGTTCATACCAGTTTCGTGCAGTTTCCTTTCTGTGAAAGATTCATATTTTCCAGTGCACTTTTTGGCCCACTCTATCATGGTAAGTATTCAGTCGGTGATAACAACGTGAAATCTGACTCAAGATGGTCAATTGTTTATGGGTATTTATCATAGAATCTGAATTTCTGGTTAACATATTTTCCAGTATGTGTTTGGTATTTTTTAGCTAGCAAGAAATAGATCTTGTGCAGTAAGAATTAAACTTTCAGTTTCATTAAACTTGATGTGTATAGTGTTTGTCTATAGCAGCCACGTTTGTTACGGGCAAAGTAATGGCCATGAAGAGGCTTATCTTGCCATCATTTCTGTATTTGGTACATTACATATGACCTTGCTTTCTTTTAAAGGTTCTTCTTTTCGCTGCAGTAGGTTATCATGGTTTATGTACACTTCTTCACGCTCTTGAAATTTCCTTTCAAATTTGTTGGCTTTCTTTATTACGAAACAAGTTATTTCTTTCATGTTTTGATAGAGATCATTATCCAGCCTACTGTAGTTTTCAGGTATCTTTGAAGACCCGGGTTGTGGTTCTGTAAGACAGTTCTACTGGAACTAATCCGCTGCCTTCTTATCTGGACTCATACAAACGATCACTATCCTCCTTAGTTTGATGCATTCAGTAACCAGTAAGAAGCTTTCTTGTTTTGACATCCATTCACTTAATGCTAGTTATGGTCTAATTAAAGATATTGAAACTGTATTGCACCACAAAGACAGCCAAAGTCTTTATGGCTGATACTCTACTTTGTGAATTCAATCCGCTATTTAACACCAGATGCACACGCCTGTCGTATTCTTTTCTTAATTTCTCCTACATTTGGATATTATGCATTCTATCATCTCCGCTTATTCCTAGCTACATATAGTTCCCTAATCTTTGTGAAAAAAATCTAGATCTATTGAGTGTGTTTCTGTAATTCTCTTTTCCTTGAATATTTTTTATTTGCACATTTATGTGATCCGAAATCCATATCTATGTCATCACTGAAACATTTTACAGTATTGAGGATACCCTTCAAATCATTGACGTCTTTGGCGAAGGGTTTGATGTTATCAATGTAGAATAATTGATCAAACAATTTCTTTTTTACTTTGCATCTATAATTATTACAGTTTAGTTCATGAGAAAGAGAGATTAACGACAGACAGAACAGAAAAGGCGATATTATTCTTATTACTACTACTACTATTATTATTTTTAAAATTCTATCCGCAACAGGTGTGTAATATTTATATAATATGCGGATGACATAACTCGACTATATTCTGTAAAAAACGGTTTAATTTCTATTTTTGTCTTCATAAATTGAATTAAATCAACTTTACAGTGTTAGCTGCTTGTGGTAAGTCAACCGGGATTCAGTCCATTTTTCAGTCTGTTTTTGTGAAATTTCTTGGTAATTATTTTATTTTATTTATTTATTTATTTTTCGTCTTTTGGTCGTCTTTGATTTTTTTTTCGTCACTTAATTTGTGTAAATAATTTTGCTATTCAAGGGTATTTTCGACTAATGATAAATAGCATCACGGTTCAATTATTTCCATTAGTTTTGTCTTGTAGAAGATTTAAATTTCTGTCTTCGAGAGATTGAATTCTTAACGGTTTGGCAAGCGAACGCAAGCAACATAACTCGACTATATTCTGTAAAAAACGGTTTAATTTCTATTTTTGTCTTCATAAATTGAATTAAATCAACTTTACAGTGTTAGCTGCTTGTGGTAAGTCAACCGGGATTCAGTCCATTTTTCAGTCTGTTTTTGTGAAATTTCTTGGTAATTATTTTATTTTATTTATTTATTTATTTTTCGTCTTTTGGTCGTCTTTGATTTTTTTTTCGTCACTTAATTTGTGTAAATAATTTTGCTATTCAAGGGTATTTTCGACTTTTACTAAGTTAAAACTTTGTCAGCCTCAGTCACTTTTTCCTTTTTTTTTTTTTTTTTTTTAATTGGAGTAGATAGTTTCTACTATCGCCCGGTCTCACACTCCACCCCCTTCTTTTGAATGAGTTTAGAGGTGATCACCTTGTTTCTTGTTTAGGAAGGGGTTCCCGGTTCATCCCCTTTCTCTGGTCTTGGTGTTAGTTCAGCTGGAAGCTCTTTGCAGTTACGGAGTATGGTGGCAACGTCTTTACATTCTGAGGGTACCGGGTTGGCAGTTTCCTGGTTGCTGCTTCCGACTGGTAGTTAGGAGCCCGAACTCTTGCGTAGCGTCTTGAGAGGCTGCTCTGATCAACAGTTGAATAATACCGGGGTTCTTGTAGTGCCATATCGCGCATGGACGGGCGTCCCTGCATGAACGTTCGGTGGGCAACCCCGAGGCCACATTATGTTGTAGGCCGCGCCAGTCTCCATCCTTCACAAGTTGCAAATGATTGACCGACTGATTCTATTCTAAGACCACTCCTTAACTGAATTACTATGGAAAAAAGCAAACATAATAACAAAACTAAACCAGCTCATTTGAAAACGCCCAAACCTGTCTGCATCTCTTTCACTAACATACGCGGCATCCGCACCAACTTCCCCAGCATAGATTCTTTCCTCCATAATAACTCACCTGATATATTAGCCCTATGTGAAACTAATCTTAACCCTTCTATCCCCTCATCTGAGTTCTGCGTTCCTGGCTACCTTCCCCTCTTCAGGAAGGACTCCAATGTTCATATGCATGGGCTTGGTGTCTATGTCAGCGAACACCTTCCCTTAGCTAGGGTGTCATCTTTTGAATCCCCAGATCATTCTTTCATGTGCTTCCGCCTCTCACTTCTCAGCTCGATTAGCTATCTCTTCTTTCTGTACCGCTCTCCTTCCTCCCCTGACTGTTCGTTACTTGACATCATTTCTGACAATATTGACAAAGCCATTTCTACCCATCCCTCTGCCCATGTATTCGTGTTTGGTGACTTTAACGCCCACCACACCAAGTGGCTGAAAAACGCTGTCACTGACCCTGCTGGTGTCCACACCATGAACTTTTCAATCACCCAATCCCTTACGCAAGTAGTGGACTTCCCCACGCGTTTCTCCGACAACCCTAACGGAAGGAACTCACTTCTAGACCTCTGCTTCACTTCCATCCCAGACTCTTGCACTACCAGACAACTCTGCCCACTTGGAAACTCTGACCACACTGTAGTGTCCGTCAATATTTCACTCCACTCCCGCCCGACCCATGAAACACAGACAAGTAGAATATCATACTGCTATCAAAGAGCAGACTGGGATTCGTTCCGAGACTTCCTCTGTGACATCCCTTGGAACAACGTCTTTAGTCTTCCCATCGAAGAATGTGCATCCGAGGTCTCCTCCTGGGTTAAGGCTGGCATTGATGCCTTCATCCCTGCTAGGAAATTCCAGCTTAAATCTCATTCGTCTCCATGGTTCTCACCCGCTTGTTCGGCTGCCATTGCCCACCGGAATCATTTCTTCCGACTTTATCGTAACTATGCGTCGGAACAAAACAGGCGCCTTTTCACTTCAGCTCGTAATAAGTGTAAAAGGGTACTTAACGAAGCTAAGATGTTGTTTGCTGCCAGAATGAAGCAACGCATAGCATGCTCTAAATTCGGCTCTAAAGACTACTGGCGACTCTGTAAAAGAGTACTTAACAAGAGCAAGTCCACAATACCCCCGCTAATCAACAAATTTGAGGTCCTCACCTCCCCAGCAGATAAGGCTGAATGTTTTGCCCGCAGATTCTCGAACAATTCGAGTCTGGACTCGTCTGGAGTTTTTACACCCGACTTCTCACCTAGAACCGAGGCACAACTGAATGATGTCCACATTACACCTTCGCTTGTCTCTAAGATAATCTTAAAACTTGACCCTCACAAAGCGAGCGGTGGTGATGGAATCCCAACCATAGTCTTAAAGAAATGTGCCCCTGAACTCTCCTCTATCCTTTCTAAGCTCTACAACCTCTGCCTATCTGCTTCCTGCTTTCCTGCCTGTTGGAAATCTTCCTCTATAGTTCCTATATTTAAAAACACTGGAGAACCCTCTGACCCTGCAAATTACCGCCCTATCAGCCTTCTTCCGATCTTTGGCAAAGTGTTCGAAGCCATTATCAACGCCGAGGTGGTTCAGCATCTCACAGCACACAGGCTCCTCTCGGACAAGCAATATGGTTTCCGCTTCACTAGGTCTACTGCTGATATGCTAACGACCATCACCGAGTACATATACCAGGCACTCGACAGGAATGGCGAAGCTCGAACCGTTGCATTGGATATATCTAAGGCGTTCGACAGAGTTTGGCATGCTGGCCTTCTATGTAAACTGCGGAGCTATGGTATAACTGGACATTTGTTTGAACTAATCCAGTCATTCCTCTCTAACCGCACAATGAAAGTGGTATTAAACGGACATGCCTCTCAGAACTACCATACAAACGCAGGTGTCCCCCAAGGCTCCATCTTAGGTCCTACACTCTTCCTGATATATATTAATGATCTCCCTGATTCCATAAGAACCCAAATAGGTTTGTACGCCGATGACACCACAGTTTACTCTCGCCTCCAACAAAAATCTGGTGTAGGCGTCAAAGCTAAACTTGCAGCCAAGATTGAAAAAGATCTCCAATCCATATTGGACTGGGGTAAGAAATGGCTAGTAAATTTTAATGCTTCTAAAACGAAGCTACTGTCAATTAATCATCATCGACAATCTCACCTACCTCCCATTAGCATGGATCAGGCTTGCCTCCCAGAGAGTAAAACACTACGCCTCCTTGGTCTCACACTTTCAGCGGACCTCAAATGGAATGACTACATCGAATCCATTGCTAAATCCGCTGCTATGAAAGTCGGTTCTCTGTGTAGGGCCCGGAAGTTTTTTCCGTCTAAATCTATCCTGCACATTTACAAATCTACCATCCGCCCGTGCATTGAATACTGCTGCCATATCTGGTCGGGTGCCCCTGCTGTTCTCCTCGGGCTTCTCGATAAGGTTCAGAGGAGGGTCTGTAATGTGATAGATACCGACTTGGCAGACCGCCTGCAGTCTCTCTCCCACCGGCGAGACGTGGCTTCGCTGTGTCTCTTCTATAAATACTTTCACGGCTTCTGCTCCGATGAACTTAGATCACTGGTGCCCCCTAAATACGAATTTGCACGAGATACTAGATTAGCACCTAGATCCCACCCTTTTACAGTGAAACCGATAAAATGCAGCCGTAACTTCTACTGCAACAGTTTCTTTCCTCGCACTTCCCGACTGTGGAATTCTCTTCCAAACGATTGCTTCCCCGACGGCTACAATCTCCAGGAGTTTAAATGTAAGGTCAATAGACACCTCCTAACACACTAACCTGCTCCCATTCTATCAAACACTCTTCCCATCTGCCCGACACTCATCCTCGCTATCCTTACTCATCTATCACCTTTCTCCTGACATTCCCTATGTCTATCCACTCCTTCTCTTTACCTTCCCCTATGTAGCCCCATGCGCAATAGTGGCAGTTGAATGCCTTGCTTGGGGTGAGATGATTAAAAAAAAAAAAAAAAAAAAAAATGACAATATATATATATATATATATATATATATATATATATGTATATATATATATATTGTCATCCGTAGACAGATCTGTTTCGCCGTCTCACAGCTTATCAGTACGGTTAGACTCCGATCGCTTTTTTACCCAGGATTGAAACCCGACCGAAATGGCGTCAGTCGGCGATTCTACCCCTGGGCTATGGGCGTTCGGTGGAAGTAGGCAGACGTTTTAGCGCATATCATTATACGTTCCCAATAGCTAGAGCGGTCTAATTCATTTTCACTGAATGAGCGATATATATATATATATATATTTATATATATATATATGCATGTATGTATGTATATATCCGCCCGTGTATTGAATACTGCTGCCACAAAATCCAACGGAGGATCTGCAATATGATCGATACCAACTTAACAGCTCGGCTGCAGTCGCTCTCACACCGGCGGGAGGTGACTTCTTTGTGTCTCGTCTATAAATACTTTTACCGCTTCTGTTCCGACGAACTTAGATCACTGGTGCCACCTAGGTATGAATTTACACGAGCTATTAGATTAGCCACTAGGTCCCACCCTTTTACAGTGAAACCAATAAAGTGTAATTTTTACTCTAACAGCTTCTTTTCACGCAATTCCCACCTGTGAAATGCCCTTCCATATACTTGCTTCCCCGATAGCTATAAACTCCAGGAATTTAAATAGAAGCTCAATAGACATCTCCTATCACACTAATTCGCATCCATTCTCACAAGCTCTTTTCCATCTACTCCACCCACATTCTCGATATTCTTATCTGTCTATTACCCTCCTCCTAACATTTCTTATAACTAACCCTCTTTCTCATCGCTTTCTCCTATGTAACCCCCTGCGCAACAGTTGGGGTGAGATGATTAAAAAACAAATATATATATATACATATATATATATATATATATAGTCATCCGCAGATAGATCTGTTTCACTGTTTCACAGCTAATCAGTACGGTTAGACTCCGATTGCTTTTAACCCAGGATTGAAACCCGACCGAAATATATATATATGATAAAATATATGCATCTATAATTATTTCAGTTTAATTATTAGTTAAAATGCTCGATATCATAATTAGAGCGTATGTGAAAATAACATTGTTTACATGGGGATTTAACGAAAGACAGAACATTATTATTATTATTATTATTATTATTATTATTATTATTATTATTATTATTATGTCATTTTTCATCATATTTCGATTTCTGCTTTGGTCTCACTACCAACCAAGTCTGCGGGGAGACCTAAGGCAGGTCGTGGTGTGTTGTTATGGCCCCATTTCATGTTTTTCTATCTTCCCTATCATCCCTAGCGTTACATAGATAAAGTTTTCCTTAGTGTGTGGGCTGTACTTAATAAGACAATTTTTTGTATATCTCTTAAGCTGGGGTTTTCAGGGATTCTTTCAATGTGTTGTTTTGTTCTATTTTTTATCATTCCAAGTGCACCTACTATCACTGGCACAACTCTTGTTTTCAATTTCCACATTTTTTCTATTTCAATTTCCAGGTCTTTATATTTTGACAGTTTTTCAAATTCCTTGGTTGCTATGTTACAATCCGCTATCTGTTATTATTATTATTATTATTATTATTATAATTATTATTATTAAAATTCTATCCGCAACGTGTGTACTTAATTTTTGTAGCATTTTTCGATTAATTTTTTATTATATTGCTGCACATCCGGATCAATTTTATGGATAAACTGTCTAAAGTTCAATAATTTTGTGTGTGTGCGTGTGTGTGTGTGTGTGTGTGTGAGAGAGAGAGAGAGAGAGAGAGAGAGAGACTGTAAAATATACTCTAATAAAGAGGAAATTTGAACTGGTTAGCAAAAAATGTGTCCCGTATATTCAGCAATTCCTAACAAAATTTGGAAAAATAGAATAAAAAAATAAAGTCAATCAACTCAGCTGAATTAAAAATAACTGGTTCAATAAACACACACATGCACACACACATATACACGCACTCAGACACACTCATATATATATATATATATGAGGTTGTTTGTGGCCAGAAATAAAGAAGTGCAGAAAAGAAACTGAGAGAGAGAGAGAGAGAGAGAGAGAGAGAGAGAGGATAGTGTTTCAATATCGATATAAGTATTTGTAGACAAACATGTGGCGTATATGTAAACTCATTAGTGCATGCTTCCTCTGATAAAGAATCTTAATTTGAAGGAAATTTAATTTGAAATACACTTCTGTTTTTTTTTTGTTTTGCTCGCGCGCGCGTGTGTGTATGTACATTGTATTTATATGTATGTGCTTGCACTTACTCTATGCCAAATGTGGACTTCATTATCATATACAAGTACACAATTATGTTTGTATTCAAATTTATATAGATATATTACGACAAATATATTAGTCTGGACCAAAAATTTTTAAAAATGTGCTTATTAACATGCGTGTGTACATAAAATACTAAAATAGTACGAACTATTACCTAGACACATTGTAAGTAGGTTCATTGGCTTCAAATAAACATCTTTGAAGAATACAGTGAAAACTAGGGGATCAGTTATGTTGACAAATCTCGTGAAATTTATCTTGCAATGAATATAATATTATATTCGGAAATGGACTAAAAAGTGCGCAGGCTGTCTATGAAGGAGTAATGCTAGAGGTGTGAAATCTTGCAGGCATTAATTTAACTTCTTCCTTTTAACAACTGCATTGTTTTTTTTTTTGTTTTTTTTCGCGGGTAAAATGACATTTGACTCTTCAAAGAAGACTCTTCATCCTGTTATTTCCCACCCAAGATTTTTCTCATGTTGGCGGAAAGATGATAGTCAGATAAGGATAATAAGGGGGTGATCAACTAGTTCGAAACTACTGCCACGCACATCAACAATCGAAATATAAAAAAAAGACTTGTGTACTGTAGCATCGTCCTGGTGAAAACAAGTTAATTTGTCTCAGTTTGTTTTCATACGTTTTGTCATGCCAACTTCATTGTGCCGAATGTTCTCAATTTTTCTACGGGAAATGCTAACAGCAGTAGCTATTTGATTTAAAGTCAACTGCTTCTATTCCATCACCATATGGTTAACATGATCTCAGTTACAGGATATCCAGAGCTACGGTCATCATCAATATTCATATATATATATATATATATATATATATATATATATATATATATAAAGAGAGTTAATTTTAAGGTATGCATGTCCATCCACGACAATAGTCTTGATACTTTTACCCGTTCATTATTTGGTCAGCAGCTGTAGTTCCCCAGGCAAGACTGAGATGGGAAAAAATATGTATATTGCATTGAACACTTTTTCTTTCCGGTTTGCAATCACGGTGGGTTTGTTTTGGCAGTTCGTTATTTCTATTAACATACACTGGCTTTAATGGCCGCTTTATATATATATATATATATATATATATATATATATATATATATATAATCATGATCGATTTATCAGGGAGGTGACTTCTTGACGTTATCGACTTGGTGAGGCATACGATGGGTTGCATCATAAACCACAAGCAACCATGTTGGTATTAAACAAACACTAACCTACCTGAGCAAGCGTCTGCAATAGGGATTGTTTAGCAGCCCTAGTAAACAGGCATACCTCTACATGAGGCGCCAGATTCAGATTTAGGGAAAGTTTGTTGATATTATCCGTTTTAAATTTATCAAATAAATGTTTAGTTTTCAAGGTTCTTTTTTTTTTGTAACACGTGCGTTTGAAAAAAATGTAATTTTTAGGCAGACGGGTTCGTAAAAATAAATTGTTGCCATAAAATCTGTTTGAAACTTAGCGGTTAATGAAGGGCCAAAATTATGTGTAAAAAATGTTATATTTTTTAGGCATTTTTAACTCAGCGGTTAAAGACGTTCTCTTCAAAACTGAATGGAACCATTTTGACCCTATATTGTTCGATAAAATGGACTGGTATTAGCAGAAAGCGAAAAACAACCATTGAGAAGAAAATATGATCTCAACGCTTCAATGACAGAGAATGAGTCCAGCTATAAATCAACACAGGGAAAGAAAGAACCGACAGAATCAAGGCAGATTCAAATTCCAGGAAAGAACATTCCTTTCTGTGTGTTCCGTAGAAGATTTTGAATAAAACTAATATTCAAGTTTTACTATCAAGCAAAGTACTACAAAAAACTCTCAAAACAAAAATCTGCAGAAAATACGAAACCGCTTCTTGCTGAGACGTTCTTATAAAGTATTCAGTTGAAAAAATGTAATTTTTGCTTAATAAACTTGGAATTATTTCGAACTATTGTTCTCATTTTGATTGGTGTAGATGTTATAATAAACACAAACTTTCGACTAAGTACCTTCTGGTCATTATTAATATGCACAGGTTGGCTGATATGAATTATCGCGTTGATTATTGCGAAATATCCTGTGAAATCAGTTATTGTACTTTCATGTTGGATTTACAAATTACGACAAGTGGCACGAAGCCACTAACATAATCCAGTTGTCAAAAAATCATCTGACACTGAATTTAAAAGGCTGCAAAAATACTTTGGGGCGGTGGTGTAGTGAATGTAGTCGTTGGTTATGCATGTGTTAGTATGATCTAGTGGTCATGAGTTCAATCCTTTGACATGGTAGTGACGAACCAAGTTCAACATGAAAGAACAATAACTGATTTCACAGGATATTTCGCAATAATCAAGATAATCCACATCAGCCAATCTATGAACACCTGATGATGACCAGAGGGTACTTGGTCTAAACATTTCTTCTATTATAACATCCATATCAACCAAGATGACAAAAATAATTCCAAGATCATTGAAAATTACTCATCACAGAAATAAATACAAAGTAATTTTTGCTTCCACAAAGATTTTCCCTTTTTATATTTTTAAAGGGTGTAATATTTTTGGCATTGAATCTGTGTTCTTTTTTCTGAAAAACTGTAACATGTTTCCTTATATTTGAAGGTAACCCATTTTTGTTACGTCCGAAATTTGTTATTCTACCGTAATTCCAGCTGAATTCATTGCATTCATTTACGCGCAAATACCCTTGGGAAAGGTATTAAACCGTTTATTCCTTCCAGTTATGGGTTAAATAACAGGACAGATTGGCAACCAGTCTACCGCAGAAAGCAATGGCAACCTACTGCGGAATAATCTTCTGCCAAGTCAGTGATGTCTCTTTCGAGACATTCTCGCCCAAGCGTGTATCACATATGGCACTTAACTGACTGACCGTAATAGGCGCATAAAAGGAAATTTTTATGCAACTTTCTGTATTGTGTTTTTTTTTTTTGCTTGTATTTATGTATTTTTTTCTTTAAAATTTCACAGAGTGGTTTCTTGTTATTATAATTTGGCGTTTATTTTCTGTTTGGCACATGAACTTAGATTTGGTAGGTAGAAAAGATTTATATTAGATGCAAATATAAACACTTGCGCAGTTTTCATGATTTGTTCTTTGTTTCTATCCATTTATAGAGGATATAGAATACGTGTGTATCCATACATATGGCCAACTTGCCAACGCCCAGAATATACCCTCTGCAATAAAAACCTTTGCTTGAAAATGGCTTCACTGCTGATGCTAGATTTTTATATTAACCATTCAAGAGAAAAATAAATTAGATTTTTGGTCAATAAGATAGGGTTTTTATTTGCTTTTGTCAGTCATCGCTTTTCGATAGCCGTAAAGCAACTGTTATCGACATGTTAGGCAACGTGGTTTAAGCGGAACAAGGAAACACACCATTTTTTTTAATATGCAAAACCTGTCTTTCTCCACTTTTTTTCTGTAAACGATGGAAGCTACTAATAAAAGAATAAACTTATTTCGTATACTCTCTTCTTGCACCGGTTTGAGCCACTTTTACACTTTAGAATTGCCTCAATTATTCTTGGACTGAATAGACTTTTTCTGGAAGAACTCCGTTGAAATTTGTGTCCATATTATTATTATTATTAATATTATTATAAGTGGGCATTAAAATCAACACTCACAGGAGACTGCGTTTAGTATGAACCAAAGTCTTGCCTTCAATGGCCACTTTTATATTTATATACACTTTATCCCGGATATCGAGCACTTTAAGCCATATATATATATATATATATATATATATATATATATATATATATATATATATATCCGTAAAATGGGGAGGATGATCTAAAAGACATTATCTAATTAATATAAAATATTAAATTGATAAAATTGAGAGCTCAGTAGATATTATCCAGATCAATATGTTATGCAGAAATAAAACTCAACAAATATTTAAGCCGATATATAAATTTATCATCGCTTTAAATATTTCTTGACTTTTTCTTTTATATATATATATATATATATATATATATATATAATGGGCGTTTATAATGATACACGCGCTAAAAAAGTCTGCCTTCTTCTACCAGAGGTAGAATCACCGACTGACACCAATTCGGTCGGGTTTCAATCCTGGGTTCAGGAGCAGTCGGAGTCTAACCGTACTGATGGGCTGTGATACAGCGAAACGGATCTGTCTGCGGATGACTATAGTATATATATATTTATATATAAAAGAAAAAACTCAAGAAATACTTAAATATTTCCAAAATATATACTTATGTAAGAGGCTTTCTTTCAGCAAGAATTCAATTAACAAGTTTTGAACTTTATTATGTTCTTTCAATTTAAGAATGATGTGCTGGAGATCGGGATTGAAGTTCATGTTTTTATTTATTTATTTTTGTTATAGTCATCTACTTCATTATCAAGGTGTTATCACTATAGTAAGTATAATCTTGATGAGCGTCTTGGTGCAGTGGATATTGGCTTGGAACGAGAAAACGGGTTTGAATTCAAGTTGAATTCGTTGCATTCATTTTCGCGTAAATACCATTGAGAAAGGTATGAATCTCCATTATGGGTTAAATCACAGGACAGATTAAGTTCTATAGCCTTGGCTAACAACCAGTCTACTGCAGGAAGTAATGGCATCTTTTGCTGTCTGTCATGTCTCTTTCAAGACATGATCGCTCAAGTGTGTATCACGTATGGTACTAAACTGACTGGAAAAAAGCGCATAATCTGTCATGATCAAAAGTTTGAACAGAAACTGATATTTTTTTACAGAGTCAAGGAAAACAAAAACGGCGAATTCAGTCCTGAAACTGAGAAACAAATTTTACCCTTATTTATGGAAATACACACATTTTGTTTAGCGCGTGATGACGTTTGCAAGGTGAGTGGGCGTTGCACACAGTGCCCCATTAACGGTACCTAGATACGTAAAACGATTGCAAGTCAGTATCGGCTTAAAGCAATGATATTAGAATTTAATATTCAGAATAGGAAAACAAAAATTAAATCAATGCCTCAAATTTTCATAAATAGAAATTGCCGGCGCGTTAAAGTCTATCACCCGAACTACAAAATATTTCATAGAAAATGGAGAAAATATGTTGTTTATTTAAATAAATCCTTTTCTTTTGCATTGGATTTGTTAAATAATTCGTAGTGTTACCTTGTGGTTTTATTAATTCTTGTTCGCTTTTTAGCGTGTTGATGCGTGTTAGATGCGGTAGAAGGCCGAAAGTATGTGGTAACCAGTGAGGATCGAACTCACTACTCAGTTGTAATATGTTCTAGCAAGACAGGCTTGCTAACCATTTCGGTTTGTAAGAATGCAACAATGCAAAATATTACATGACTTTAATTGTTGAATAAAACAAACAAATTTGAAATGACTCAAAGCTGATGAACGTAATTAAATTTTTAAAAAAGTGATTATTTTATTTGGTATATGTTATTTAATAATGCATTGTTTTTAAAATATAACACCACTGTATCCATAATGACCAGTCGTTACTAGAAAGTGAATATATCTAATCTTATTTTATAAATGGAACTTTGTCTGAGTGTGTATATGTGTGTGTGTGTGTGTGTCCGTTACCTATAGACTCCGAAACGGCTGAACCGATTTTCTTGAAAATTTACACAGTTGTACTATAAGCTTCTGCGAGTGTTCTTAGCTAGATTTTGTTTCGAGGTACCCCCAATAAATATCGAAAATGGATAATCGATAAAATCGGGTTATAGAAAGAGTGGTCCGATTTTAATCAAATTTGATACACTCATAAAAAAAGACATAAGAAACGATATTCAGAAGTTTCAAGGTTGCAGTTCTTACAATAGTGCAGAAAATCGATAATGTATATATATATAAATGGTAAGATGTTTGTGTATGTGTCTGTTTATCTGTATGTATGTCCTTTATACAAATCCATAATTTTTATCCCATTCTCACCAAACATCAAAATTTGACTTACATCCATTCATTTTTCTTTCAGTCTGCAGTTTCGCTTTAACTGAAAACAATTATTGCTTTTTAGTCTTTTGTGTCTGAGCTCCAGGACCATGGATTAGTTTTAAAGCTTTCATTACACCCAAGCAACGCCGGGCTATACTGCTAGCATATATATATATATATATTATTGTCATATAATTAATTAAACACTTTTGTGAAACATAATTTTCCATGTTGGAGAATCCTATTTTTTCGTTAGTCACCCCAGAAATGATCGGTCAAAGATACAGATGAATTCAAATCATTGGAAATTCTTTGTTGCGAAAATCTTAAATTAATTGTATTACAATAATATTTAGCTCTACTTTTGTATTAAGCAATGTAAAATTAACAATAAACGTTAAGTAACAGTAAATTTCTTACTGTCTTTTTTGTAGATTATATATATATATATATATATATATATATATATATATATATATATATATCAGCAATACATCCAGGAGAAGATTGGTAAATAGATCCTAGTGATATAAAGTCAAATATATTTGGTCCAATAGAGAGCACAATTTAAATTTTATTTACAGACCAGATATTAATTTATTTCATGTGGAAATTCAAATTTTACATTTGTTGAATATCTATTTCAACATGTTACTAGAACCCGCATTGTTCAACCCCAGTCAAACGTAAAATGTATAAATTCTAGTGTACCGGAAATAAAGGTTAATTATGAAAAAGGAAGAGGTAAGGATCTACTAAGCTATTATCTCCCCCAAAGAGAACAAGGAAAATCATTATGTGTCATCGGAACCTCGGTGTGGGTTTGGAAATAAAAGTTTTGTTCACCTAGACACAGTTTTACTAACTCAAAACTAAAATTTAAGACTGTTTCCGAAAATATTAGAAACTGAAATAATAAGGCTTAAACACACAGATTGGAAATTTAGCTCAACTCATACTCCCAATCGTCTGAGTGATAAATATAATCTGTGCTTAGTAGAAAAAATTAGGATATTAAAATACCATAATCAAAATTTACTTCTGAACGTGACGAGTTAATTATCAAGTATCGTCGTAGGAGTAGATTTAAACTACTTTAAAAAAATTTTAACTATTCAATTCCTTCCAATTTTATCGTTATATCTTAAGCCTAAATTTTTTGATACCGGTTAGAATTTAAATTTGGCATGTTATACCCTTAAGGTTATTCCTACCGGCTTCCTTCCACTCTTCAAAAAGTGTTCTACTAATATCCCTCTTATCACAATTAAACACTATATTCTCTGACCTCGTGTGTAATTTTGCCCAGAAGTGTATTTACACTGAGCAGATGTTATTAAACAGCAAAAATACAAGAAATACAAAAGAAATATAACATCTATTAGTTTTGGTGTCATGACCAGAATGCATATATATATATATATATATATATATATATATATATATATATATATATATATCCAAACGAAGAAAATATTTGCAACGTTTAAAATATTAATTTAACACAGTGCATAATATAAAAACAGAGCAATTAATATTTATTATAAATTATACTTTAGAACATGTACAAACCACAATGTTTTATCAGGTAGTTAATAATGATGGTAATAAACTTTTTTCTAAAAGAAAATTTCAGAAACTCACTTCCTTTTATTTTTGGAAATCTTTTCGTACTAGGTAAGAGGATATAAAAAAAAACAGGGAAAAAAAAGAAAAAGAATAGAAAAGAGAAACAAAAAAGGAGAAAAAGAAAGAGGAAAGCGAGCGAAAGACACAAAAGAAAGCTAAGAGAAAACAAGAGAGAAAGAGCCAATGAAAATGGCTTTTTCCTCTCGGTTTTTTCTTTCAAAGTCGAAACGAAATGTTCGATTTTGTAGTAGATTGTAGTTTGTACATGTTCTAAAGTATTATATATATATATATATATATATATATATATATATATATAAACTTATTTATAAATGGAACTTTGTCAGTGTGTGTGGGTCTGTGTGTGTGTGTGTATCCGTTACCTATAGACTTCTAAACAGCTGAAGTGATTTTCTTGAAAATTTACACAGTTGTACTTTAAGCGTCTGCGAGTGTTCTTAGCTAGGTTTTGTGTCGAGGTACCCTCGATAAATATCGAAAATCGATAATCGAAAAAATCAGGTTATAGAAGGAGTGGTCCGATTTTAATCAAATTTGATACACTCATAGACAAAGACATAAGAAACGATATTCAGAAGTTTCAAGGTTGCAGTTTTTACAATAGTTCAGAAAATTGATAATATATATATATATATATATATATATAAAAGTCTGTTTGTGTGTTTGTTTATCTGTCTGTATGTTCTTTACACAAATCCACAATTTTTATTCGATTCTCACCAAACTTTACAAATATTCTTTAGGCTGAGTCTGAGCTCAGGACAATGGATTAGTTTTATAGCTTTCATTACATGCGAGCAACGCCGGGCTATACTGCTAGTATATATATATATATATATATATATATATATATATATATATATGACCGGAACACATTGATCGAACTTGGATCAATCTGCGGGAACACTAAGCGATAGTGGTAACAGAAGATATCCAAGATGGGTAAGTGATTTTTTTTCTCGTGTTAATTGAATAAAAGTGGTTAGTTCAGACAAAAGCTAAGAATGAAACAGCATGAAACAACGTAATTTTTGTAGTTTTGTGTAGAGTCTGGCCGTAGAGATAGAGGTCATGTTTTTTCAGGTGCATTAACGAGGGTAGTGAGCGCACAAGACGAAATTAAAGTTGGTAAAAGAATTAAAATTGGTAGAAGAAATAGAGTTGAAGGGGAATAGATGAAGAAATAGTCAGAAGAAATAGAACTGAAGGAAGAGCTAACGTGGAAATATTTTCGGACTCTTCCAGCAGTTAAGTTTGACTTAGCCCCTAACCAATTTTAGGCAGAGCAAAGTCTTCATTGGAATTACTCCCTATCACCGATTCTTTAGAAAGAACATAAGTAAAGCAGCGACAGTTAAGTTCTTTAAGTTTGATTAGGACCACAACGAAAGAAGGTTAGACATGCGTGGGAAGGTTTGTTGTGAATTGCGCTTGAGAAAGGGAATTGGATTAGCTTACTTATAATATTGTATGTAGTAGTTGTAGTCCGTGAGGAAAACGTTGATTTCTGTGGTATTTAGAGTAAGACGGACCCAAGTGTTATTAAACAGCGAAAATGCAAGCTGGCAAACAAAAAAAAAAAAAAAAAACTATTGTTTTGAAAAGTCAAATAATGCGGACACCAGGTGACAGGAAAAATTTTGTTGAGACAGTTCTTTACCAGGTCAGGAGATATGGAAACAGAAATGTATTTATAGTAAAATAAATATTATTGCATTGAAGATATGTGATTGTGTTTTTATAAAAAGCGTAGCCAAAGTCAAGGAATATAAACCTCGACATTATAAACAATATGGGGCCTGAAAGATGACGTGTTCAAACGAGATTCAGCCTTTATATGGAAAAGAAAGGCAGATAGAAAAAGCTTGGAAGACAGACGGATTGGGTTAGAGGTGGAGAAGAGATTGGATCAAGTAGAGAAGGCGAATTCAGCGTGCGTGCCTACCTCTGCACAACGGTCACAGAAGAGAATACAAATATATATATATACGTGTTGGTTGTTATCGCTTATCTTGTTCATAAAATATTCTCTATTATTTTCTTATGTTAAAATAATATATACATATACATACGCCGTGTGTGTGCGGGTGTTAGCCTTGCTCCTAAAGTATTGCCTATAATTTTCTAATGTTAGAATAAAAATAAACATAGATTGGTGCAAAAATAATGGTCGATTTCAAAAATATAATCTTGTTCTTGAAAAATGAACTGAAGAAATGTTAAAATTAGTCAAATCACGAGCCTTGAGCATCTATGCACCTCTGCCATCAATTGATTGATTAAATTACGTATTCCTTGCTGATAAAATTTTTTGGCTGTGATACTACGCAATCTTTTACCATTTAAAAATGAGCTTAAGTGTTAAAAAAAAGATAATCAATAGGTAAAAGATTATGGAGATTGTGGTAAACTGTTGTATCCCAACGTCATTCTTGCAACATGTGGCCAGAATTCACCAATGCGGGTTTCATTTTTCGCAGGCCTGTATGCATTTCAGCAATTTTATTTCTGGAACCACCTTAGTTCTGTCTTGTCACTTGTAGACCATCTCCTAATATTCTGTTGTTATTGACAAAAGATTGAGAGGCACTGTACCCAAGTTGAACACACGCAAAATAAATAAACAAAGATCATGTTGTGCCATGTTCCTAATTAAGGGCTTCTATGTTTCAAGAATATTTCTGTCTGAAAATAAGTTAACAATTATTCAAAATCATTTATTAATTCTAATGTCTACCAAAATTTACTTAATCTATACCGTGAACACTATGTTAAAATGGTGTTTCAAAATACAACATATCATTATTTTTTATACAACCTAATATGAGTGCCTACGACCTTGCTTCTAAAATAACTTTTTTTTATCATATCACCCCGAGCAAGGCGGTAAAGCCACTGATGTGCAGGGGGCTACATAAGAGTAAAAAGATTAAGTAGAAGAGAGTGAAGAGGAAGACGAACCAATTGGAAAGGAGCAAGAGAAGGATGGGAATACAGGTGTGATGACAGTTGCAAAGGTGGAGAGAAAGGAAAGGATATACCAGGTGATGAAAGAACTAGAGTCAAGTGGTTAATAGATGAGTATTGACATTTCTATCATTTTCTTATGTTATATATATATATATATATATATATATATCTGTGTGTGTATGTGTGTGTGTGCTTGTGTGTGTACAGTCTTGCTTCTAAAGTAATGATAATTATTATGTCAGAATAAAAATGAAAGTTAACTATGTAAGAGGAGGATGCTGACAACATTGTAGTGTGAAGACTATAAATTTGCTTTTTAACAGCGAAGCGGCAGTTTGTAAACAGCGTATGGCATGACAGTATGTCCGAAGCAGCAATCGTTCAGCAGGCGAACAGAAGGACACCTCTCAATTCAAAATGTGATGTGGGCTGTTTCAAAATCTCGTGGCCCACCATGTGCCGTGGTTTTCTTTATTTCGCACTTATGTAAAATGTGCATGGTTCTGCACAAGTCTTCATTACTATTATCATATCATATATGCGGTTAGTCTAACTATTCCCTTCTATAAGCAGTGTCTATCATACACATATATGTGTGTCATAGAGAGAGAGAGAGTGTGTGTGTGTATGTGTGTGTGTGCGGCAAGAGATAGCGAGAGAGAGAGAGAAATGATGCTGTTTTCGAAAAACCTAGATGCTTGTTCAGTTTTAATGACTCAGCACTCATTTGCATTCACACATTTCCAGTACCACTTCAACATTAATATCCGTTTTTCAAAAGTAAATCTGTTAACTATACCTAAGGTCAATTTTCATATAAAAAAGAAAACTGATAAAGCGTGTAGCGACTATCCTGATTGGATGCCCCCCGAGAAAATGAACCTCTGTCTAAAGAGGAAGCAGAGAAACAAAGAGAATGATACAGAGAGAGAAAAACAGAGGGAGAGAGAAGGCAAAGAGAGAGAGAGAGAGAGAGATACTACTTTTTTCTATGTTCATTTAATCACCGAGTTTTTTTCTGATTCCAGAATAAATGATTGGAATGAAAAACATGGTTGAAGCAGCATGTCTTAAGAGATTGACATCGGTTAGAGTAGCCATTCGTTTAACTACGACATTTCAATTAATTATTTCTGCCTTTCTCTACTTGTCCTACCGACACAGTAAAATTCTTACCTCATTAAAACAATACAAAGACTCATTAACCTGGAAGCAATTTCAGTTGTGGCGCCGCTGAAAAATTAACAGGCTGCATCCATACGAGCGTGACGAGATTTGACAGAATGTTCAGGAAAAGAAACGTGAATGACCTTTGTCAGAATAACGTGATATGTATTGTCGTAATTTACGCTGCATTCTATAGCGGGTGAGTGGGCGAGGATGAAAATCGATCTTGTAAAACACATACGAGCCTGAATCGGCATGTGCGTGACCATCTACTTTCATTCTCACCTTTTCCATGACACTGTCCTGTCGGTTTCTCAACACTTTTCTTGCATTATCATTGATGCTTGTGGCATGAAATCCATTCAGAAAAATGGCAGGTTTGTAATGAAGAAACTTTTATTTCTGGCATCGGGTCAATGAACGTGAACATTTCTAAAATCACACACACACACACACACACACACACACACACACACACACACACACACGTACAAACAAACACATATATATAATAATAATTCGATAATATATATATATATATATATATATATATATATATATACTAGCAGTATAGCCCGGCGTTGCTCGAGTGTAATGAAAGCTTTAAAACTAATCCATCGTCCTGTAGCTCAGACTCTTTGGACGTTAGCAAGAAAGACGAAAAAGCAAAAGTTGTTTCCAGTTAAAGCAAAATCGTAGACTGAAAGAGAAATGAATGGTTGTAAGTCAAATTTTGATTTCCTGGTATCGATATCAAATAAGTATTTTTTCGTCGTAAACTGAATTTTGAAGGCTAAATAAGTCCTCTGAGTAAATGTTATCATGGCTGAGACTAAGAACTACAATTATACTCACCTAGTGCCAAACCCGAAGCAAAAGCTAAAATAAAAGGGCTGAAAAACTGATCTTGATCTGACCCGGTATTTTGCCTTTTATATATATATATTGTCGATTTTCTGCACTATTGTAAGAACTACAACCTTGAAACTTCTCAATACCGTTTCTTATGTCTTTGTCTATGAGTGTATCAAATCGAACCACTCCTTCTATAACCCATTTTTTCGATTATCGATTTTCGATATTAATCGGGGGTACCTCGACACAAAAAGAAAACTCGCAAGCGCTTATAGTACAACTGTGCAAATTTTCAAGAAAATCGGTTCAGCCGTTTCGGCGTCTATAGGTAACGGGCACACACACAGACACACACAGACACACACACACACACACACATACATACACATAGACAAAGTTCCATTTATAAATAAGTTTAGATATAATCGTGTGACCCCCCAAGCAAGGCATTTTACTGCCACTGTTGTGCAGGGCGTTACATAGGAGGTATGTTATGAGAAATAGTGACAGGTTACAGTGGATGTCAGGAAGAGAGTATGAGAAGGAAGAGAATACTGATGACAGTGGGGTGGACAGAGATAAAAAGCATGAGAGAGAAGATGTAAGTTAGTGAGACAGCAGATGACTATTGATTTTACATTTAAATTCTTGGAGATTATAGCTGTCGGGAAAGCAAGTATACGGAAGGGGACTCCAAAGGCGGGAAGTGTGAGAAAAGAAGCTGATGGAATAGAATTTGCGTTTACAATTTATCGGTTTCACCGTAAAAGGGTGGGACCTATCTGCTAATCTTGTGGCTCGAGGAAATTCATATATAGGGGTCTACCAGTGAGCTAAGTTCATCGGAGCAGAAGCCGTGAAAGTATTTGTAGAAAAGACACAAGGAAGCCACACTGCGTCGGTGAGAAAGCGACTGTATCCTAGCTGCCAAATCGGGATATAAATATAGACATATAAAAATTAGTTTCTGATTATAATTAAATTAGACTAGCATACAGTTGTATTAAAAGTGTTCAATACATTTATATTGTAGAACTTGTGAATATTTTTCATTTGAAAAATATATATAAACAGAAGCGGTTTGATGTTAAAATCCCAAAGGAGTTCCTATCAGTATTAATCGTTCGAAATTAAATAGAAAAACTGATCCAGCCAGAGGGCTCAATGTAATTAAGATCATTTATTCAGTGAGCCAATATATATATATATATATATATATATATATATATATATATTAACATATAAGAATTCAAGATTTACAGTATCTTATCATCACATCAGTGAAATGAATTCGTTTCATCGGCGATCTTTAATATTATGGAAATTTAAAAAGTCTTTTAGTGTGTATGGAAGTAAAGAAACCAGAAGTAAGCATCCGAAAAGAAAAGGAAAAGCGAAACGAAAAGGAAGGAAGGAAGGAAGGAAGGAAGGAAGGAAGGAAAGAAGGAAGGAAGGAAGGGAAAAAAGAAGAAGAAAATGAAGTGGGATTGAGGAAAGAAGGAAAGAGGAAGGAAACAGTTTGTTTAGATTTAAGGACAGGACGAAACGCAAGCCAGGGCTCTGTTACATCTTGTCTGCAAATCGATCCAAAATTCCCCACTCTTTCTGTCCTTCTTCGTTACCCTTTCTTTTTGCTACTCATTTTCCTTTTCCTTTTGCCCTCGTACTTCCGCTTTCTTTACGTATACACACACTCAAACAAATTTTAAAATATTTCTTTATATTAAAGATCACCGATGAAGCGAATTCAATTCGCTGAACTGACCATACGAGCCTGTAAATTATGAATTCATATATATATATAATCATATCGAAGAAAAAAGTGCGAGAAGCCGTGAAGGTTTTTTTTAAAGTGTACATTTATTCTATATATAATATCGCTATCCATGTTTGAATCCTGCCGAATGACACACATTTTTGTAACAAAAATTTCTCGTAAATAATCAGGCCGGTAGAAATAAATATATAATACTGTTTGATTATAAACAGAGTATCTACTTGAACATGAGTATTGATCAAAAATAATGTTGAAACAAATAATTTCAAATTGTCGGTTGTTTATAACCAGTTTCGTTAATCTTCGTTAATTTCCGTAATATATATATATATATATATATATATATATATATATATATATATATATATAAAATTAAGTACAATTTTTTTATTCAGTTATATATATATATATATATATATATATATATATATATATAACTGAATAAAAACAATTGTACTTAATTTTTTGAAGAATAAAATTGATAAACGAAAATGAAAATTATGAATCAACCTGAGAGAGATTTACTAAACGAAGCTTATATGTGTGAAAATGCAAAACGTATGAAAAATCTAACGAACACACTAGTCATTGATATTGCGAAACAAGCTTGTTTTCCATTACACTACGCCGCCGAAATACTCAAACGAATCAGGTTGAATGATAGATAGATAGATAGATAGATAGATAGATAGATAGATAGATAGATAGATAGATAGTGAGAGAGAGAGAGAGAGAAGAGAGAGAGGCAGAGATTAACAAATCAGGACTAAAAAGATATGTACATACATATGAACAGATATCTGTCTTTCTCTCTCTGTCTCTCTCTCTCTCTCTCTCCCTATATATATATATATATATGTTGGCCAATATTTATATATTGTAATTTGAGATGAAAATGTCCGTACGTTAGGGAATCACCACGAAATTTTATAAATATCCTTCGATTAGCATAAATATGAAAATCGAACCGTGATATTAATAATGCGGTTATTATTCAACATCTAAAGGAATTAAATCTTGCTTTTTCAATGAAAATTCAATTCAAAGATTTGGAGCAAGACATTTACTTATTGAATATTTATTATTTTTAGGCTTTTTATAGAAAACCGCCATAGGAAAAAAATTCTTTCGTTTATAAAAAGTTAGAATCGACTAAAAACGAATCAATTTTTCAGACAAATCTCTATGACGGAAAAAAATAATGAAAATTGCAAACATTAACATAAAATGTCGCCAATTTTGTTTGATATAAATTGAATAGCTTTATTCTTGATTGTTTCAAACTTTGTTTCAAATTTCATTTATTTTCATACGCTTGTATTAACCTGACCCAGAGTGGTAAAATCTGTTGTGGTCCTAACTATGGATTAATAGTTAAGCCCCAAACAGTGGTCAAAACACTATGAAAGTATAAACATAGATCTTTATATTAAACAGCAATACACTTTTTCTAATAACGACAAAATATTTTTGAAAATAACATTATAAAAGTCGGTTCTCTGTGCAGGGGCCGGATGTTTTTTCCGTCTGAATCTATCCTGCACATTTATAAATCTACCATCCGCCCGTGCATTGAATACTGTTGCCATATCTGGTCGGGTGCTCCTGCCATCCTCCTTGGGCTTCTAGACAAGATACAGCGGAGGGTCTGGAATGTGATCGATACCGACTTAGCAGACCGCCTGCAGTCTCTCTCTCACCGGCTCGACGTGGCTTCCCTGTGTCTCTTCTATAAATACTTTCACGGCTTCTGCTCCGATGAACTTAGATCACTGGTGCCCCCTAGGTTCGAATTTGCACGTGATACTAGATTAGCAACTAGATCCCACCCTTTTACAATGAAACCGATAAAATGCAACCGCAACTTCTACTCCAATAGTTTCTTTTCTCGCACTTCCCGACTGTGGAATTCCCTTCCACATGACTGCTTCCCCGACGGCTACAATCTCCAGGAGTTTAAATGTAAGTCAATAGACACCTCCTAGCAAACTAACTTCCATTCTTTCAAACACTCTTCCAACCCACCCAACTATCTATCACCCACTTCTGACATTTCCTATATCTAACCACTCTTCCTATTTACCTTCCCCTATGTAGCCCCAAGCGCAATAGTGGCAGTGGAATGCCTTGATTGGGGTGAAATGATAAAAAAAAACATTTGACTGCCGACAAAAAAGCTTTTTCCAAAAATACGTTAATGAAACCCAATCTAAAACCTGATATCTTACATATCTTACATATTCTATTTATACAAACTTATAAAAATATTGTCGGCATAGAATAAACACATTGAGGTTGATATACCGTAAAACAAAATATACGAAATCAAAAACCTACGACGTCAATGAACGAAAAATTATTTCCGGTTCTTATTGCTTCTACAAGCCTCCAGGAAATGTAAACATTTATTCCATTTTGTTTGGCATTTTCTTCTGATTTTCTTTTTTTCTTCCGGTTCTTTTCATCTCTTTTCTTTGACATTCTTCGATCCATAGACATTATGCTTTTCTTGCCATGTTCATATAGCTGTTTCCTTTTTCCTAAAATGCATTGATCGCCATTTCATTTGATCCTATATTTTCCGGATTTTATCTTCACAGTTCCTCCTTAAAAGACTGCAACAGAAGAACAGAATCCTTCGGATTAAGACAAATTCAACGATTTAACTGCAATTCCCTGACAGCATATTGCGTTTCAACCGATTCAATCGTGTCATACTTTTGAATAATTTTCATTTACAAATCGTAAGCATTTTTGTCTCTTTAAAGATTTTCTGACATTATTTTCATTATTATGTGTTTTGTTTTATTTATTTATTCCAACTCGAGCATTTTGGGGTCCTGGGTATGATGGTAAACAGCATCCGGCAGCAAGGCCTCTGATTGGAGGTTTTGAGGAGCATGGAATCACCTCTTAATTGCTGTTGTTTCCAGGTCCACCCTGACCCGAAGTGTTATCACCTGTTAATGTCCCATCTATGGGCAAACAACACTCAAACTGGGGTCAAAACACCATGAAAGTGTAAAATTAGACTTTTATAGAAGCATATACATAAAATAATTATTTTTAGAAAATATACATTTTTGAAGGAAAATATTGCCAACAATACATTTTTTGAGAAATATTACAAGCAATACATTTTTTAATACAAATCTAGAAGACATTCTCAGTTTTCTAAAATATAAAAAATCATCAAAATCTGACTAAATCAACCTTTTCGCTATAAGCGAACATTAAAATATACCTGTAAATCCCACCTTTTTGGTATTAAATGACCCACAGAGGTTGATATGCCGTTAAACAAGACTCAAACTCAAACTCAAAACTCGACAATTTTGAATAACGCAATCAATTTTTTAACAGGAATAATTATATAAACGCATCTAAGCCCTCGACTGACTCGATTCGTCCTCCAGAGTGAGACGGCCCACGCCCTACTTGGTCTGCCAGGACCGTCGGCGAAAAAGTGTGTGCGTTTCAATTCTTCGGTGTTGTTACCGTTTGATTTTCATGTTTGATCCTTTGACTCAATCTCGTCATCTTGGAAAGGTTTAGGGTGATAGTTCTCTCGGTATCACCCTCATCACAGATTTCGGTTGGTTTTAGACGGCTGAAAACGAGTGTTAGTTTTATTGCGAATTGGCGATCTTCTCTGAAAATTTTCTCCCGATGGAAGTACTTAATTCTCAGAAACCTAGCCGTTGTTGACGAAGACATTATATCGAGAACGAGAAGATGGAACTATGTGAGACGATCTTATCGAAGAGCTCGGCCTGACGATTGGTGATAACGCTTCATTTTTTTCTATGGGCCCTGTTTCTTCAGGACGTAGGCGATCATGGCCTTCCACATCTTCCTCACCCTTGTCGCTGTTAATACCCTTTCGTCTGTTATCCCAGTCAATAACCGCTCCACCATCCATCTGCTTAAGTCCATCAGGTATGTCATGCGTTGTTTACCCTTGTCTCTCTATCCGTCCCGTGAACATCAGGTTCTCCAAGCCTTCCTTCTTTCCTCATTACACGGTCCAAAAACTTCAACTGTCTTTTCCTCATGTTAATAATTAGTTTCCTTCTTGTGTCTATCCTCTCCAAAATCTCGTCGTTGCTCACAGGTTCATTCCAATCGCTTATTCATGAAATACAAATTAAAAAATCGATGCTCAAATAATTGCTGCTTTTCCGAGATTTCCTGTTTTTTATCCAGCTGTCTTACAAATTTCAGGCAGTTCAAGGATGGGTTGAAAAGAAATAATTAGCGACATTTCTGTGACGTTACCATTTAAAGCCTGCTGTCATCGAAGACCCTGGTGGATGCGTCTAGGAAGAGAGGCCGGTGGGTGGTGGGTTTAAATTTATATTTCTCCGAAACATTACATATTACAAAAGTATTTCTATGCCTGCAGTCAACTCTCTGGTAAGCTAAATATAGATCTATCTATCGCCCGGTTCACACTCCACCCACATCTACTGAACAGGTTAAGAGGCTCATCCCTTGTTCCCTGTTTAGGATATGGTTTCCGGCTTTCTCTTCTCCAATCTTCTCACTTTGTCTTTTTTACAATTGGAGTAGATAGATCTATCTATCGCCCGGTTCACACTACACCCACATCTATTGAACAGGTTAAGAGGCTCATCCCTTGTTCCCTGTTTAGGATGTGGTTTCCGGCTTTCTCTTCGCCAATTTTCTCACTTTGTCTTTTTTTTTTCAATTGGAGTAGATAGATCTATCTATCGCCCGGTTCACACTCCACCCACGTCTATTGAATAGGTTAAGATGCTCATCCCTTTTTCCCTGTTTAGGATGTGGTTTCTGGCTTTCTCTTTTCCAATCTTTTCACTATTACGTAGCCCCCTGCACATCAGTGGCGTTACCGCCTTGCTCGGGGTGATACGATTAAAAAAAAAAATACGGGCCACCTTAATTTGGAATTGAGTATCTTGTCCCTTGAAACGCCTAAAGGCTGTGACAGAGCCATCTAAACTTATTTATTAATGCAACTTCATCTGTGTGTATGTGTGTGCGTGTGCCTGTGTGTGTGCCTGTCCGTTACCTATAGACTCCAAAACGGCTGAACCGATTTTCTTGAAAATTTACACAGTTGTACTATAAGTGTCTGCAAGTGTTCTTAGCTAGGTTTTGTGTCGAGGTACCCCCGATAAATATCGAAAATCGATAATCGAAAAACTCGGCTTATAGAAGGAGTGGTCCGACAGACAATTCACTGACAGGACAATTGGTCGACGTTTTAAATCATTTTAAGTTCAAGTTCTTATCCATTCTCTTTAGAATATTCTTTCTAAGCTCTTCAGTCGTCATCATGGAGTTTGCTAAGACAGAATGAAGTGAGAGAAAGCTTTTATTTGAGGGATACGCCTATGTTTCTGACAAAACAATAGAATCTAAAAGTTACTAGAGGTGCGAACAACGAAAACTGTGTAACACAAGACAGACAACAATCGATGATGTCATTCGCAGAACGCCTTCGGAACACTCGCATCCACCAATACGTTTACGGTTCGCCGACAGATTATATATATATATATATATACCTGGATACGAGCTTGAACTCGAAGGACCTAAAGCATTGACCAATTGTCGTGTCTGTAAATTGTCTGTCGGTGAACTCTCTGTCGGCGAATTCTCTTTCGACGAACTAACGTAACAATCTCTGGTTATCTATTTTTATATATCTTTATTATATGAGTGGGCTTGTATATCTGGCTATGTTTGTATATTTTTTCTTCTTTATGTGTGTTTTTTTTATTTTCAGGACGTACGCGATCATGGACTTCTCCTTGCCCCTATCACTTGTCGTTCTCAATACTTTTCTTCTTTGTATCTCTCTCAAACCCTCCGCCATCAATTTGCTCAAAAGCATCAAGTATGAATCACACTGCTTTTCCCTTTCTATTTTTCCCTCTATACATCCTGTGAGCATTAGATTCTCTAAAACCTCTTTCCTTATTGCGTGTCTGTTATGTTGTGTGTGTGTGTGTGTGTGTGTGTGTTTGTGTGTGTTTGTGTGTGTGTGTGTGTGTGTGTTAAAAACGAAACTGTGAAAAGTGAATTAATGTTTTGGAATAAGGAAGAATATTACCGAGTGATTTCATTCTCCTAAATTAAATTATATTTTCAGGTAAAAAGATCCGATAGAATGTTTCAAATAGAAAATGCTCCTGTCAACATTGCAAAACCAATAAAAACTGTCCCGTGAACAACTCCGTCACGTTTACTACATCTGCCGCTTATCAGAGACCAAATTTGGCATTTAAAGACAATATTTGGTCGCGCAATAAGCACAAACTAACCTTGCAACAATTTAAAACTAATCAGAAAATATATATGCAAGAACAGCGCTTAAATTTTACTGCCGTCCATGACTAAAAGTTTTATATGGATGTAAAGATTGTTAACGTTACTGACGAAGTAATATTTCAGTACTGTTTTTGCATATATGTGCGTGTGTGTGTGTGTGTGTGTGTGTGTGTGTGTGTGTGTGTGCAAATTATTTTCAGAAAGTCTGATTCTGTAAAGGAACAGAATGAATAAAAAGATTTGACTTAATAAAGTCCCTTTGACGAAACGTCTCGGCTAATAATAAATTTCCTCTTGATTCAGATAGATAGATAGATAGATAGATAGATAGACAGATAGATAGATAGATAGACAGATAGATAGATAGATAGATAGATAGATAGATAGATAGATAGACAGATAGATAGATAGATAGATAGATAGACAGATAGATAGATAGATATTCGTTTCTCTTCTGTCCCACATTTTGTTTTGTTACATTGATTTTTACAGCATTAAACCTCGGTATGGTTTGAAACGGCATATTGACGCATTTCTGTAAATATTCTTGCATATATATATATATATATATATATATATATATATAGGAATAATTGAAATTGTGAGGGCATATTAAAAACTAAGAAAACAACCGGTTTTTCCCAGAGCCTAACCATTTTTTTATTTCTGGGATTTTCTTAATCGTGAACTAAAAGATGAAATGAAAATTAAGGGGGAAAAATTGCAAGAGAAACTAGAGCCCAATCACACTCAGATCCAAAAGCCATTATCTCTGCTTACGGAGAAAAAGCCTTCGGGATCTAATATATATATGGACTCCAGCACCTTTTTAAATAAAACAGTGAGTGGGACAGTGAGGGGATAGAATTGTAAAGTTCTCACCAGTCAATTCAACCACACAGTTCCTGCTATTAATAACATTCGACTCGGATGTATTCACATGTTGGCTACTATATATATATATATATATATATATATATATATAGAATATATATATATATATATATATATATATATATATATATATATATATATAGAATATATATATATATATATTCTTATTTACCGCTTTACCTATATATATATATATACTTATTAATTTCTTACTTGTATATAAATATATAGATAAGGAGGTAAATAAGTATACATGTGTGTGTGTGTGTGTGTGTGTGTGTGTGTGTGTGTGTGTGTGTGTGTGTGTGTGTGTAGGCGTAGATACACATCAATATATAAATATTAAACAGGAAAGGGAATAAAAAAGAATAAACGTAAAGAGCTGTATCAAATGGCCCACATTGTGACATGGGCTTCTCGTACAATTACAACTTCTCGGGGCAGTTTAACTGACACTAGATGTCTCTCTGGTGTGGCCTGTAGCCGGACTAGACTAATAATGATATATCCTCTGTAATCGCCCGCACAGGTCAATAAACTGATTGACTGATTTGTTTGTTTATCGGCATACCAAGTCCTCATGGGTCATTTGGTACCTATATTTGATTTTTTTGTGTGTTGGGGGAGTATTAGTAATTTCTTTTACAAGAATTGCTGGTAATTTCTTTTTCCCCCAAAAATGCATTGAAGGCAATTTATTTCTAAATTTTCATAGAAATGGATTGTTAATTTTTTAAATGTATATTGGTAATTTTTCTATGAACATGTATTACTACTATTTTTATTATAAAATTCTATATAGTTTCGTAGTGTTCAGAAACCAGTTTTGGGGTTAACTATTTGCCGGTAGGTGGGACCCTAACAGGTGGTACCGCCTGTCTCAGGGTGAACCTGGGAATAACATCAATTATAAAGTGGTTCCATGTTAATTAAAACCTTCCGATCATTGTCCTTGCTGTCGGATATTATACGCAGGACGGAACCGATTGGTAAGATTAGATGCCGCCAAAAGCAAGCCCATGACTTTACACCATCACACAGAGCTGACCCTGTGTTTTCTCCACTTCTAATGAACAGTTGTATTCACAAAGAAGGTCTCTTGCTTTGAACATCTGTTGGAACTCATACTCGCCCAGGACATCAAATAAAAATTCGTGTATACCCAATCCATCGCTAAACACCCCAGAAAAATGATTTAATTGTTTTGGCACCGCTGCAGGAAGTACCTGACTCTTTCTGACTCCTCTATCTATACAAGAATCTAATCACATGAAAAATGGAGTATTGCTTCTACATCTAAAGCTGAAGACGAAGAAGAAGAAAAAGAATCGATAAAGAAGAAGCAGAAAAAGAAAATGTCAGAGCAAGAAACAAAGAAGAAGAAGAAAACAAGGAAGAAGAAGCTGAAGAAGGCAAAGAAAAAGAAGCTGAACTAGACGAAAAAGAAAGCAAAAACGAAGAGGACAAAGAAGAAGACGAAGAAAAATAGGAAGCTAGTGAATAAGAAAACAAAAAAGAAGACGACAAAGAAGAAAGCCAGTTGCTCTACCGTAACAAAACGGAAACATGATCACCCTGGTGTTTGTTGGATTCAAATCTATCTTTTTATAAAATAGCGTTTAATGAAAAAATAGTGCAAAATAACTTACAAGCAATGGCCTAAGTGATCACCATGTGTTAAATCCATAATAGTGACACTTGGGTTTCTGGTTGTAAGAATTTTATTATTATCGATCTGCAATCCTAAAGATATTAAATTAATCATACCAGGCAACCAAAATCTAATCGGCTTCTACTTATTCATTTGTATTCAAACGCTTTAGTTTTAAAGTGAAAATTCAATTAATTAAAAAAACAGATTCGTGTAGAAAAACTGATGTTAAAAATGAAATTTTACAAAAAAATATTTGTATTGTTTTTAATGACGCGTGACAGTCATATAATCCATTCGGGTTGTCTAGGTACCGCATGTACTGCAGCCATAACTGCATTGGTGCGTCTACAGCAACTTAGCCTGCTGAAGCTTATTCCTCTTCAGGCTGATTTTGAATTCACAATTTCCCTTCTCCTAGAGTGCTTGCCACCTCAAGGCAAGAGACCCGTCTGCCTTGATATTTAATTTATGGCTGATATAAGAAGAGATATATATTCATACCTTACCCAAGAAAAGGAACGTAAGGAATTCACCCGGAATTCGAACTATAATCACCGATTTCTCTCTCTCTCTCTCTCTCTCTCTCTCTCTCTCTCTCTCTCTCTCATTAGCGCCACTCGCACGTCCAGTATGCTTTCAACGTTTATAAAAATTCTGTCATAAACTTTTAAACAACTTCACGCTATTATGCATAACATGCATAGTTTTGTGAATATTGAATCGTTTACCGTATTACCAGTTTAAAACGTTTGAGGTGATTGCCACAAATATGAGTTGCCAAAATATGCCCAGGACGGTAGAAGGGAAACCATTAGGAAGAGACATGTTTACTCCATCATAAAAAGTATATCTCCATTGGACATAAAAAGAAATAAACAAGATAAATGCTAAGATAAGAATAACAAGATGGAAGATTTTAGTTTAAACGAATTCCTAAAAGATTGACAATCTGTTTAGACGCCTTACCTATGGTTTTGCCTGCTGCCTACAAATAGTATTGCTAAGCAACAAAGTAAACTATTACCGCAGTTGTATCACCTGCTAAGCATTTAGATGCCATTCACTCAAGGTTTTTTTTAATAATAACACGGCTACTACGACTATTACTAGCTACCTCTGCTGGCACCTATTATATGTACATAATCAACTTATTGTCTTTAAACCACGCCATGACTTACATGTTCCGTCATTCTTAATATCCTTCTGTAGAAATACATCTCCATTAAAATCAAGTCTCCTCTTTATCTGTGAAGAGATTGCCCAGCAGTTCAGCAGTAGTATATCTTTTTAACGAAATTTCCAGTTTCTTAATACTTCACTTAGCTTCTGCGAAAAAATTTTGGCTATTCTAATACGCTTTCGCTATTTTTATGTCACAGTTTTCATCGTCTGTTAAAATATTTTCCAGATAGTTATTAGGACCTTAAATAAGTTCTGCTTGATTTTTCTTGAAAAGTAATGTTTTATTTACAAAAAATTAGCAAGAAACATGTCACTGAATGTATTTTTAATCGCTAGCCACTACTTTTTCGCATCTTTCTGGCAGTATTTGAATTTCACATCGAGAAAACAACGTGGAGTTCAAATGAGGTTAAGTATGAGTCGACCCATTTTTGCTTCATCGTAAGAATGAAACTGCCGCTTAGCTAGCTAAAATTCCATCGATCGAAACAAATAATAATGTCTCGTGGATAGATAGATAGATAGATAGATAGATAGATAGATAGATAGATAGATACTAAGTTCATCTGATATATAAAATAAAAGTTAAGAAACTTGCATTTAGCCAAATCAATACAACGAGAATGAAATGAATTGCACTCATCGGCACGTTTCTGATTTTTCTTTTCTATGATCGAATTCACCCCAAAAAAGGTAACAACGCCGCTGAGTCGCAAAGGGTTACCTGTGTGTGGAAGAATGAGGGACAGAAGCAGTAACATGATCAACGACTACTTGAAGAGGCATGGCATGTTAAGAAGATAAGAATTACTTATTTTTAATCAATATATATATATATATATATATATATATATATGTGTGTGTGTGTGTGTGTGTGTGTGTGTGTGTGTATAGAGTGAGAGAAAAAGAGATAGAAAAAAGTTCAACCACTTCCTGAAGTAGCACATTATATAAAAAAGAATTATATATTTTTAATAAAATAATGGACATATATGTGTGTGCGTGCGCTCGCGCGTATGTGTATGCACGCACGCGCGTGAAATGAGTTTCGACTTCCTTAAATCTGTGAAAATGTGTAAACACTATTTTTTTGCCTCGAGAATTTGAACAAGTTATTTGATGTTTTCCATGCCTTTCTCTATATTTCAGACAACTTACTGGGTGCTCTCGATGTTTTATCTTGTAAAACATCTCGGCTATGTTTAGAAAATCACCCTAATCAATACCAGGGAGAAATCGGAAAAAATAGGTAGTCCGTGACCTGACCGGAAGCCTAAAGAATATTTGTGGGAGGTTTGATGAGAATCGGATGAAAACTGTGGATTTGTATAATTAACAATTAAAACGGTGTGAAAAATAAAACGATGACAACAAAAGTTGTAATATAAGCTCTGGTAAAAAAACTTTACTGAGCCATTAGGTTTATAAATGCCCAAAAGGCTTAAATTGATGTCCTCAAGGACACATTGGATCCAGTGACTTGTCACAAAGAGTTGTGTGGTCAGTAACTGTAGACGAAAACTTGGAAAATTGTGTTAAAAGGGAGGTAAATGACACTGAGATATCAGAAAGAGACATGGCACGTGAAAGTAGAAAAATCTATCCCGGAAGACGAAATAAAGTGTGCGGTTTTAAATTCCAAATACAACGGTCGAAACGTCGTGAATATGGTACCAGAATTGAGGACAACATTCTGAAAAATGTAAAGAGTAAATAGATTAGAGTTTGTTTATGCAGGCTCTCCTAAGACATACATATTTTCGATGCTTCGGTTTGTTGCAGAGAACTCACGTTTTAGTGGGAAATCTGGCCAAAGCTAAAATGCACTGGAACCAGGGTGGGAGGAACACAGAAATCATTCGAATCGCATTTAGTGAATCCAAACATGAAATAGGGTGCGTTCTTTCTAGTTTGTAATAGAATGACAAGCAAGAATGATTTGGACCCCTCATCTGATTGGATAGAAATTGATGACATAAAGCCGGAAAAATATTGCCTCATCCCAAAGAAGTTTAAAAACTATGCAAAAAATACTGCGATAACGGCACACTAACAAAAGCAACAGCTTAAACGAGAGAAAACAGACAAAACAAACTGAATGAAATGTAAAGTGAAATAAAAAAAAGATGAAAGGACAACACAGGAATGACAAGCAATAGCATTAGCTTAAGAACTAGACGAAGGAGGAGGCAAAGAGGAAGAAGAGGCGGAGGAAAATACAAGAAGAAGAGGAGGAGAAGAAGAAGGAAAAGGAGAAGAAGAAGACAAGAGGAGGAAGAGGAAGAGAAGGTGAATAGAAGGAGGTGAAAAAAAGAAGAAGAGAAGGAAAAAAGAAGAGGAGGTGGAAGAGAAAACGAAGGAGAAGAGGAGAAGAAAAGGAGAAAAGAAGAAAGGGAGGAGAGAAAGAGGAGAAAAAGAAAAACAGGGGGGAGTGGGAAAGAAGATGAATTTCCCTTTTTCAATTAATTATTATTATTACTATTATTATTAAAATTGTTGCTGGTCGTAGCACTCTGTCCAAGATATTTAGATATGATGTTAGCTGAGTAAACAAATAAATAAATTAATTAATAACTATAAAAATTTTAATAATAGAAGATTTTAAAAAAAAATGATAATTGATATGACTTGCTCACTGGATTTAGATGTTTCTAAAAATAGATTAATTAAGATGAAGCTGTTGAATTAGTAGCAAAAGTAGATACATTTCCCTCCATATGTTGTAAGCCATGTCTGTTTTTTTATGTCTCCTTGTCTTACAGCTTTACGGTGTTCCGCACTTGTATCTCAAGGAAGCGTCCTGATCTTTATATTTTTTACCACAGCTGCAAGGGATGGCGTACACACAGTTCTTAATCACCGGCGCAAAAGTAGCAAAAATATGGACACTTAAAATACAATTATACCTGTTGTGATAGATCGTTGAGTATAACAAAAAATGATACCGACAATCATGTGAGTACAATTTTTGGGTACATTAGTATCTCATAGGTACAAAAGATTCCTGTTTGCGTAACTGCATATTTCATCTTCAAAACCCTCTCCATTTAGACGAAGCGTCTATAAATAACTCTCCAAAATTTCTCTTTTACTCCTAGGCTACAGAGAGGACTTCATAACTAGCCACTTAAAATTACTCTCTAGCAAGAAGATACATCACAGTAATCCAAAAAGTAGGTTCAAATAACAGGAAACCATACACCAGCTAATCTCAGGATGTTCCGTACTTGCGCCAAATGAATATAAAAATCGTCACGATAGAGTTGTGCAATATTTACACCGGACAATGTGTAAACACTTTGGAAAAGATGATAATAAATACTTGTATAATCAACACTCGGTATTGGTTACAGATACAGAAGACACAGAAATTCTATGGGATTATAACATCTTCACAAAAAAAAAAAAAAAAGATTGAAACACATAGTCCGGACATAACTGTCAAAAACCGGAAAAAAACTTACCTAATAACTGATATGGCTTGCCCAACGGACTGTAACATAGCAACCAAAAAATTAAAAAATATATCAAAATATAAAGACCTGCAAATCAAAATAGAGAAAATGTAGAAATTTAAATAAAAAATAGTACCAGTCATACTCGGTACGATTGGAATGATAAAAAAATAGGAACACAGAAACACAGTGAAAAACATCCCTGGAAATCCCAGCTAAAGAGAAATGTAAAAATTTGTCTTGATAAGTACAGCCTGCACACTAAGAAAAACTTTGTAACGCTAGTGATATTATGGGAGTTAGAAAAACAAATCATGAGACGTAATTATAACAATAAACCACTACCTTAGGTCTTCCCGCAGGAGGACCCTAGATGACACGCCAGGATTTGTTATTGGAGGCCACAACCTGAACAACATAAGATATGCGGACGATACAGTGCTGATTGCGGACACGGAAAGGAAACTACAAAACCTCATACAGAAAGTAGCAGTGGAGAGTGACAAGAAGGGACTACAAATAAACTTTAAGAAAACTGAGTGCATGGTCATCAGCAAAGATACAACCCAAAATGCCAAATACAGGTAGGGAATAACAGAATCAAACAAGTACAAGAATTTAAGTACCTAGGAAGTGTTCTAACAGGAGATGGAAAGTGCGACACGGAGATCCGAAGGCGAATTGGCATGGCAAAGGACGCGTTCCAGAAGATGAGCAAAATACTAACACACAGGAAAATCTCAATAGAAACGAAGAAAAGAGTGCTAGACTGCTACGTGATGTCAGTTCTTCAACACGGCTGTGAATGCTGGACAATATCATCGAAAATGAGGACAAAACTGGAAGCGGCCGAAATGTCGTTCTACAGAAGGATGCTACGGATATCGTGGATTGAGCATACAAGCAACGACGAGGTGTTAGAAAGAATGGCAACAAAAAGGAAATTGATGCTGAGCATCAAGAAGAGACAACTGAAGTTCCTGGGACATGCAATGAGGAAGGAGAGCCTGGAGAACCTGATAATGACTGGACAGATAGAAGGAAGGAGAGACAGAGGAAGGCAGCGGATAACATATTTGCAGGGCCTGATCAGGTGGATGACGGAACGAGAGTTACCAGGAGCAACAGGAGCAAACATACTAAGACCCACAAGGGATAGGGAGACGTGGAGAGCTATGATCGCCTACGTCCTGAAGGGACAGGGCACATAGAAGAAGAAGAACCATAGCAGAAATCGAAATAAATAATAATAATAATAGAAGAAGAAGAAGAAGAAGAAGGAGAAGAAGAAGAAGAAGAAGAAGAAGAAGAATGCTTGTTGTCAAAGACTCTAAGAAAACGATGAAATTCACAAAAATAACAGATGTGATGATTATTTTATTCTTATTTATTATTGATTGCATTTTTACTAAATTATATTATACTATGTTATGTTATATCATATTACATTGTATAATGCTGTGTTATATTATTACATAAATCTATTGGATTATATGCTTTATATTGAGTTATATATTTTATCAATTTGTCATGCTCACTTTTTATATTAATGGCATGAATTGCATATATTAAATGTAACTTAAACATTTCTTATAATGAAGCTTAAATACATTATTTTTATTGACTTTATAAATTGTGCACAAGTAAACGATCTTTATTTATTTACTTATTGATAATTCAAATTTTTCTTATTTTATAAAAATGTGATAAATTAGAAGACTAAATTTTAGATTTTGAATGAGATCATCAAAGTTAGAGCACTTTCGATTTGAAGGAACGACTTTATCACTTTTCTGCATATTTTTCCATCTTTTACAAACGTACTAAAGCTCTTTAGTTGGATAATAAGTGCTTCTAACTCTAATGTCAATGTTCTGCTTACCTTATATTAATAAATATAAAACACACTTGACCTAAAAATAGTGGCTTGTTTCCGTTTGGGAATAACCATGCCTCATGAGCACAACGTTCTCTTTTGCTTTGGTTGACAGTCATCTTAAACAAAATTACTCCTTGGGAGTTAAGGATAAAAAAAGGACAAAAATGTCAATGATGACAAGCAAAAACTCAAACTGGATCTGTTGTCTCCTGAGTGAACAAGGACCGCATCCCTCAGTGGGAAACCAATCTGGGGTCGAAAAATCTGTGACTAGAACAAAATCTTCAACCAATCACAAGGCGCCCGGTCACCAAAATCTGAGCACCTCCAACCGGAGCCCAAGGGACTCAACGGCAAATCAATTACTTAAAAGAAAACTGTCTGAACTAAATCACGAAGAGTGTAGAAAAATCGTGACATCTTTTTACCCTGCGCTGGAAAATCTTCAAAAGACAACAACGGATCAAACATACCAGGTATGGAGAGATATTGAAGGAGCAAAAATAATACCTTATCTTGACGCAAATATGCTTGCCATTGTCCACAGGGAGATCTTGCGAAATAAATGTCTCTCAAATGCGGAAAATAGATCAGGTAAAACTAAATCTAACACAAATTTTAAAAAAACATAACTGAAACAGAAATACGGCGAGAATGAAAATCCATAATATGAGAGAGGACAAACAACAATAAACAAGATACGAAATAATGATCTCTCACAAAATGAAACTGAAGAATCTACTCCATTTAGATTCTGTCACGGATGAAGATGAATCAACGAAATTAGGACAGAATTCCTCATAAAACAGAGTTGAAATTGTTAAAAGTCGCCCGGTTCACACTCCACCCACGTCTATTGAACAGGTGAAGAGGCTTATCCCTTGTTCCCTGTTTAGGATGTGGTTTCCGGCTTTCTCTTTTCCAATCTTTTCACTCCTTTTTTTATCAAATGGAGTAGATAGACTCAACTGTCGCCCGGTTCACACTCCACACACGTCTATTGAACAGGTGAAGAGTCACATCCCTTGTTCCCTGTTTAGGATATGGTTTCCGGTTTTCTCCTTTCCAATCTTTTCACTCCTTTTTCTTTTTCTTTTTTTTTTTTCAATTGGAGTAGATAGACTGAACTATCGCCCGGTTCACACTCCACTCACGTCTATTGAACAGGTGAAGAGGCTCATCCCTTGTTCTCTGTTTAGGATGTGGTTTCCGGCTTGCTCTTTTCCAATCTTTTCATTCTTACGTAGTCCCCTGCACATCAGTGGCGTTAGTGCCTTGGTCAGGGTGATATGATTAAAAAAAAAGCAAAAAAATAAATAAATAAAATTATAAAACAACTCAAACACATTATTCACACAACCAGCAACGTAATATCAGAAAGAGACCAGAAAATTTTACATCAGTCTAATAAGCATACTGTGCAACTATAAAAATCCGTGTTAAAAGCGTTGTTAACAGACAGAAGACGTGATTATTCACGGGTATTTTAAATAAGATTATTTTGCTTTATTTGATGTTTTACGGTGATTTATGGACACAGATTATATAAGACTTGTTTCACCTTCCTTTCATTTACATTCCTGTCATTAGAAAATAGTGTGGACGTGAAACTCTGGTTACGACTAGAGCCACTCTTTCATTCGAATTAACGTTTTTAAGCATTTTTTTTCGCTGTCTAGGCACCAAGTCACTACAAAACAGTCTGCCCACATTATAACAATTTTTGTTGATAACACCATAATTGTAAAATTGTAGAACTTCTTTACATAAAGCAATTAAAGCCAAACCAGAATTTTACCTTGTTTAACAACTGTAGTAACATGTTGGTGTCTTTTTTTTAACACGACATCACATTACTTCTAGTATAGTGTAGTGTATCTACTACTTCAAAACAATGGACTTTGTAACACAAACGTAGAAAATATATTAACAATTAATTCCTCGAAAATAAATTTGGCGAAAACTCCTGGGGCAATATTCATTACAGTTTCGGTACTCTGTACTTTTTATGTTCAATGTCCCTTCAGGACGTAGGCGATCATGGACTTCCATTTGCCCCTGTCCCTTGTCGCCTTTAATATTTTCCTCTTCGTATATCTCCCATACCTCGCTCCGCCATTTATTTGTTCAAGCCCATCAAATATGTCTCACGCTGCTTTTCTCTGTCTTTCTTTCTCTCTATCCATCCTGTGAGAATTAGATTTTCCAAACCCTTCTTCCTCATTACACGCCCTAAAAACCTTAGCTGTCTCTTCCGGATGCTAAGTATAAGTTTCCTTTTAGTTTGATTCCTCTCCAACACCTCGTCGTTGCTCACGTGCTTGGTTCATGGTATCCTCAGCATTCTTCTGTAGAGCCACATTTCTGTGTCTTCGGGCCTCTCCTTCATCTTCAAAGAAATCGTCTAACATTCCACATAGAAGGACGGATGCGACAGAAAAATATAGCACGCTTTTCTCAGTATCTGAGTAATCTCAGTAATCTGGTTAACTTTTGAAAGGCGTCCTTGGTAATGCCAATGCGTCTTGGATCTTAGACTAGCACATTCCATCCTCAAGTTCACAAAAATGAAAAATGTAAACGCATCAGTCACATTCACTGAAACATGTATAAAAGAAAGATATCTGTTCGAATCGCAGTAGATCAGAGTTTCGAAAAACACGTTTTGAACAGACAAGGAATCAAACAGACTAAGTATCAAACAAACAACCTGTTGAATGGATAAAGAGATCGAGCGGAAAAAGACGAATGCCGATAATTGTCGAAAAGAAAATATTTCAAAAGGAAAGATGTTGAATATATTATTAACGAACATATCATGTTTAATAAAAACCTTGATTCAAATAATTAATTTAGGTTTTCAAGATTTTTATTGCTCTTATTGCGTCTTATTGCAAATATCTTTTCTGGAAATGCTTCTAGAATGTATTATAGATTCATTTTTTTTTAATCATTTCACCCCGAGCAAGGCGGAAACGCCACTGATGCGCAGGGGGTTACATAAATGTAACAAGATTAATTAGAAAAGAGTGAGGAGTACAAACTAGTTAGAAAGGAACAATAGAAAGCTGAGAAAGCAGGTGCGATGACAGATACATAGGTGGAGAAAGGGAAGGTTATACAGGGGAGGGGAGAGAGCTAGAGGCCTGTGGTTAATAGATGAGTATTGACTTTGCATTTAAATTTCTGGAGGTTGTAGCCGTCAGGAAAGCAAGAATACGGGAGTGAGTTCCACAGGCGGGAAGTGCAAGAGAGGAAGCTGCAGGAGTAGAATTGTCGTCTGCATTTGGCTAACCTGACTGTGAATGGGTAGGACCCAGTTGCCAGTCTGGTTGCACGAGTAAACACCTGTTGAGGAGGCATCAGTGACTTAAGCTCATCCGAGCAGAAGCCATGAAAGTATTAGTAGAAGAGACAAAGGGAGGCCACATTTCGACGATGGTGAAGTGGCTGCAGTCGAGTCGCCAGATCAGTACCTATCACATTACAGACTCTCCTTTGGAGCTTGTCAAGATCACTGAGGAGAACGGCAGGGGCACCTGACCATAAATGGCAGCAGTACTCCATGCACGGACGGATGGTTGACTTGTATATATGCAGGATGGATTCAGGTGGAAAAAACATCCTGGATCGACATAGTGACCCAATCTTCTTAGCAGTAGATTTTGCTATGGATTCAATATAGTGGTTCCATTTAAGGTCGGAGGACAGGGTAAGTCCGAGGAGGCGTAGTATATTACACTCAGGGAGAATCACTTGGTCCATGCTTATGGGAGGCAGAAGAGGTTGCCTGTAATGGTTGACAGACGTAAACAAAGATACCTGTGCACACACCCACGCATAGATAGATAGATAGATAGATAGATAGATAGATAGATAGATAGATAGATAGATAGATAGATAGAAACAGAAAGGCTGAGATAGATAGATAGATAGATAGATAGATAGATAGATAAAAATTTATATATATATATATATATATATATATATATATATATATATATCTATATATATAGAGATTGATTGATACAGGTTTCGTTGAATAATATAGACAAGTTTTGTCTATTTATTTTGTGTAGGATCCTTTTGTATAATCTGATAAGCTTGATAGTGCTATGGTTAAAAGACGACAAGAAATCGCAGTAATTTTTGATTTTTATCTGGGGTTTGAGCTTTCGGCTTACATAAGCCATTATCAAAGAATGAACATTTAACATATAGTGAACATAAAACATTGAAGTTATTAACAAGGTGGAATTAAACAAGTCCATTTTTAACGTGGCGGATGGCCGCAGACGGTGACAAAATGGTGGTGATGTGGTTCTTGGTCACATGAGGGTATAGTGGCATGAGGGAATTGGTCTGCAAGCTACTACTACTATGGGTAGAGGGGGCGAGCGTAGTAACTATGACCTCTCCCGTCGATTACAGGCATTGGAGTATGTTAGTAGAGATATTTAAGCTATACGACAGACCATAAATGCACCTACCATTTATATATAAATGGTAGGTGCATTTCTGGTCCTTTGTCATTTAGATTGTTCGACTCTTTTTTCGTTCAAAACTTTGTCTATTTCGACAATTTGGTGTTCGACACTCTATTCGACATTTTCTCTATTCATTATTTTATCTTTCAACACTTTGTCCCTTGGCACTAATGTTTGTTCGTTCGACATTTTGTTTTCCGCCACTCTTCGTGCGTACATGAGCAAATATACAATATATGTATATGTATATAAACACTTTTTGGCGAATGATGTATTTTGTTTTTATTTTATATTTGTTGAACATAATGTCAAATATATCTTTGCTTGTCTTCATGCAAATCTCTCTCTCTCTTTTTCTCTCTCTTTCCCACCAGTAAGCGTGCTTATCGTTTTATTCCCAACTCTTGAAGTATTTACAGAGCGATATATATTATATATTTTTTATAAGATTATACGTAGTGCTCAGATGATGGGCTTAATCAGGCGAGAATGTTGCGATTTGACTTAGAAGCGAAATGCTTCAGCATGAGTGAATTCTTCATAGCATAGAGACTCTGATGAAAAAGAAATGCAAATTCCGTTCGCGGAATCAAAGAGAACAAAGCTGGATTCTGTTCGCAAAAAATAAATGGTTGGTTACTTGCAGAGGACAATATTCGAGAAAAAAAAAACATTATTGTAGAAGCACAAACAAAAAGGCGTCAAGCAGATTTCCTGTTAACAAAATATAAATATAAGATAAGCTAAACTCGCCTTTCCGCCTCTCTATCCGAACAACATTATTGGCGAGATAAAGTGAAGTTTGTTTATTGCCAACTTTACATATGGGCGCCTGCGCGTACGTATTCTGCGCTTCTGATACGCACCTCTTAGCAAAACTTTGCAACAAAATAAAATATCCTTTTAGACGTTAGTAAATGATGAGTTGCTTAAATGCCTGTTTTAACTACAACCTTAATGGTTCATTCAGAAAAAAAGTCTCATTCATGGGCGAATATCAAACGTTGCAGATTTTAACAATGCAACATTGTCGTAAGCTTTCTGGATTTTTTTAAAAAGAATATCTTTTCTGGAAATGCTTCTAGAATGTATTATAGCTTTATATACGTAAACAAAGATACATGTGCACACACCCACGAATAGATAGATAGATAGATAGATAGATAGATAGATAGAAATTTATATATATATATATATATATATATACATATATATATATATATATATATATATATATATATATATATATATATATATTGATACAGGTTTCGTTGAATAATATAGACAAGTTTTGTCTATTTATTTTGTGTAGGATCCTTTTGTATAATCTGATAAGCTTGATAGTGCTATCGTTAAAAGACGACAAGAAATCGCAGTAATTTTTGATTTTTTATCGGGTTTGAGCTTTCGGCTTACATAAGCCATTATCAAAGAATGAACATTTAACATATAGTGAACATAAAACATTGAAGTTAAGGTGGAATTAAACAAAGAAAATTAAACCAAAGAGACAAGTCCATTTTTAATGTGGCGGATGTCCGCAGACGGTGACAAAATGGTGGTGATGTGGTTCTTGGTCACATGAGGGTATAGTGGCATGAGGGAATTGGTCTGCGAGCTACTACTACTATGGGTAGAGGGGGCGAGCGTAGTAACTATGACCTCTCCCGTCGATTACAAGCATTGGAGTATGTTAGTAGAGATATTTAAGCTATACGACAGACCCTAACAAAGGAATTAAGTTTATCATATATTACGCTAAATCCACTACATCCAATTTGATCGTCCTCAACGACTCCTCCCCCACCGTTAGCGATTTGCAAAAAACCAATGTAGTTTATAAATTCAAATGCCTCTTTCGAGAATTTATCTCTAACAAACTAAATAATATCTACATTGGCCATACTACCAACTCACTTTCACGGCGGCTTACATTACACTTAAATGACAATTCAAACATATTCCGGCATTTAAAACACCACGGTTATCAACGCACACTTCTCAGAAAAACGCTTGTTGAAAGTACATGTATACTTAGACAAGAAAATAATAAACGAAAACTCAAAATCCTAGAAGCTATCTACATCAAACAGCTTAAACCTACCTTAAATAAAGACTGGTTTGTCCACTCTAACAAAACCGACGAGAAAAACAGCAATTGCAGAGACTTCTCGAACGCTTATTAACTGACCCTGATTATAAAATAATCTATCATCTAAGTCCCAGATGTGACGGGACAGCAGGCGACCTCTTCGATATGTTTCTGACTCTAAACTAATGTCATCACCTGATTTACCGTTCCATATAACAGTCTTTCGCTATATGAAGGCAGACTGAGACAGCTTTCGTTCCTATATGACGGAAGATCCTATACCAAGCTTCTTCAAGCAAGATGCTTCCAAAAGCTCTGCATTAATGAATAATTTCTGGAATGTTTATGAAGTGTTTTATACTACAAAATAGTTCAGCAAAAACCAGACAGTCAGCCCTGATTCACCCTGAATGTGCTTTAGCCATAGTTCACCATAACCATACTTCAAAATCTATCGCAAGGAACGGTGTACTCTGGCCCTTAATTCTCGCAGAATCACCACAATCACTGTAAGAGAGTTCTTGAAGACGCAAAGTACAGATACCAGGCCAAGATTGAAAAGGAACAAATTGAACCTTACGTGTTCTAAAAGACCATCAACTAATTTATGAGTAGAGGCAAAGTAGCTGTGACCGCTATTATAAATGGCACGAGTTCATACCCTTCCCGCTAGACAATGCTAAACGTTTTGCTCATGTTGGCCAAAACTTCAACCTTAAATGACAAAGACCATTTCTCCTTCTTAACTCCCATGACTTACTTAGTAAAATCTCAAATCATTTCAGTAAATTAAGTCCCTATATTTACCAAAAGCCTCGACCCCAAAAAGTCATTGGCCCGGATAAAATTCCAGCTGTCGTTCTTAAGAATTTCAACAGAAAGTTTTTCCTTATTTTAGCAAAATTATTTAACTACTGCTTGAAGGAGAAATCTTTCCCAAGCATGTGGATGGTGGCAAGCCTATTTTCGGTCTTCAAGAACTCGGGCAACCGATTCTCATCCTCCTAGTACAGACCCATTAGTCTCCTCAGTTTGATCAATAAACTTTTTAAGGCCATTATCTACAAGAAAGTCGTCAAGAACCTGGATAGGAACAACCACTACTGCAACAAGCAGTAAGGTTCCGATCACCCTAAACTCCTGCTAACGTCCTAACTACAATTACACACAGAATTAATGAGGCCGTTGGTTTTCTGCTCAAGCTCTCCAGCTATGGAATCATCCGAACTGTTACCAGTCACAATGAGTTGATATCTCCCCACTAGGAGAACCCGTACCTTGAGAAGATATTTTGCCTCAGAATCACACCAGAGTGAAACTCTTATTTAAGATCCATAGCTAAAGATGCAGCTAAAATAACAATCCAATAAGTACCTGACTCCTAATGCCATTCTCTACTTTTATAAGAAACACGTCAAGCTAAAAACGGTGTACTATATCTGGACAGGCGCTGGACAGCCCTCACTTTCCATTTTTGAAAGAGTTCAAAAGCGTCTCCGAGGATTTGTTGAAGGGGAAGTATTTTCCCCATTCCAACATCTCACTGCGCTAATGCTACTAACATGGGAAGTGCTTGGTTTAACCAATTTTGACCTTAATGGCTAGAACCCGCCATACCACTTCTTCTTCATGTGCTGTGGTCTTTCAGGACGTAGGCGATCATGGACTTTCACTTGGCTCTGTCTTTTGTCGCTCTCAGTAATTTTTCTCTTGGTATCTCTTCCAAGCCTTCGTCAACCATTTGCTCAGACCTAACAAGTACGTCTCGCGCTGCTTTCCCCTGTCTCACCTTCCATTTATCTGACCTGTCAGTATCAAGTTCTCTAGGCCCTCCTGCCTCATTAAGTTTCCCAGGAACATCATTTATCTCTTCCTGATATTTATTTTCAGTTTTCTTCTAGTTTGCATCCTTTTCAACACTTCATCGTTGCACGCGTGCTCTGTCCATGGTATCCTCAGCACCCTTCTGTAAAACCACATTTCTGTTGCTTTAAGCATCTCCTTCATCTTTGATGAGATTGTCCAGCATTCACTTCCATATAGAAGGACAGATATCACGTAGCAATCCAGCACTCTTCTTTGTTTCCAATGAGATTTTCCTGTCCCTCAGTAGTCTGGCTAGCTTCTGAAATGCGTCTTTGGCCATGCCATTGAGTCTTTGGATTTACGTGTTGCATTTTTCATCCTCTGTCAAAACACTTCCCAAGTATTTGAATTTTTTTACTTGTTTTATTTTAGATTCTCTAACTTGCAGTTGGCACATTGGTCTCCTTTTTTTGCTGATGACCATACATTCAGTTTTCTTGAGGTCTATACTAAACCCTTTCTTTTCGCTTTCTTTTGCTAACTTCTGTAGAAGGTCCAGCGTGCCACTTATCTAGAAGTAAACCACCAAAACTTTGTCCGTAATCCATCGGCGAGAAGTAACTTCCACTCAAACAGGTTCTGACCGCAAACCATGTCTCAATGAACAGACTCTAAAGAGGATGTTTCCCGGATCACCACAATTTTAACCAGTTAAATACTAGTTAAAAACCGTTATCTTCACGTCTTATGCATATAAACTACCCCCTTAGCGTAACTCTTTATCTTTTTATCTAAAGTGGTCCTTTGGTCTTGATCAGGGTGAATCCTAGTGTAAAAATAGATAGATAGATAGATAGATAGATAGATAGATAGATATGAACGGGTGAGATAGATAGATAGATAGATAGATAGATAGATAGATAGATAGATAGAATAGATTTAGATAGATAGATAGATAGATAGATAGATAGATAGATAGATAGATAGATAGATAGATAGATAGATAGATATGAACAGATTTAGATAGATAGATAGATAGATAGATAGATAGATAGATAGATAGATATGAACAGGGTGAGATAGATAGATAGATAGATAGATATGAACAGGGTGAGATAGATAGATAGATAGATAGATAGATAGATAGATAGATAGATAGATAGATAGATAGATATGAACAGGGTGAGATAGATAGATAGATAGATAGATAGATAGATAGATAGATATGACAGGGTGAGATAGATAGATAGATAGATAGATAGATAGATAGATAGATAGATAGATAGATAGATAGATAGAACAGGGTGAGATAGATAGATAGATAGATAGATAGATAGATAGATAGATAGATAGATAGATAGATATGAACAGGGTGAGATAGATAGATAGATAGATAGATAGATAGATAGATAGATAGATAGATAGACAGGGTGATAGATAGATAGATAGATAGATAGATAGATAGATAGATAGATAGATATAGACAGGGTGAGATAGATAGATAGAATAGGGATGAGATAGATAGATAGATAGATAGATAGATAGATAGATAGATAGATACTGTGTTGTCCATAAAGTTCATGCCGGCTTTAAGAGAAATTTAAACGCAAAACAGGACGTGATTCGTTTGGGATATGGCATGGATTATTTAAATGGTCAGTGCCCATCTCCTCACATTTGACTTTGCATATGTGAAGAGCATTATCTAGGAAAATTAAATTAATTTCATCTCTCGTTTTCTCCTTGTCGTACTCCAGATGAGGTTTGGAATGTTGTGGTCCTTGCAACTGAGATAATGCCTCTATCAGATTCGAACATTCTGCAGAGTTAGCACTTAGGAGGTCTCTTTTCATAGAAGAGAAGAGGAAGTTTCTATTGTTGGGTCCAAATTTGATTCATCGTCGTAAAAAAAAATTACTTCAATTATTCCTTCGTTCAAGCTTGTTTGATTCACTGAGAACTTATCAGAATTTTGTGCTGTGAAATTGATGTTTCTTTTCAATGCAAAGCGAGAAGAAGCCATCTTTTGATAGGTTTTCTGTTCATTTCTCATTAGTTGCATACATTGCTGAATTATTCTTTTACTATTGTTCACTTGATACAAGGCACAAGAGCCACTCAAAATAGATGTTTATGGAATGATGTTATTGTATGGACGTAAAGAGAAAAAAGAGAAAAATGCCGAATATGTAAGAAAGATAACGGTTGACCTTAGACTTTAAAATATTAAGATTTTAGTCGTCGGGAAAGCACCCACTAGAGAGTCCGTCCCACAAAATAGCGCTTTTCTGAATGGAACTTCCTTCTTACTAATGAAATATAAAAGAAACGATGATGGTTTGTCCCAGTGAGTCTTCGTTGTGAAGTTCTGAACTAGTGGAACTAAATATTGTAGCACGTCAGAACACAATAAAGTGACAGGGTAGTGAAAGGCTTGCGACGTTTTGTCTGTGGGAAAGTGGTTGTTGGATGGAAAACAATTTATCACTCAACAAGGCCGCGCATATGATCGAAATCAGACAAGGTTCAAACAAGTAAAGCTTGTGCTGCTTTAGATAAAGAAATACTCCCTCGACAACATTTTTTACAATAAACTTTACTCTATTCAATGCCTGAGAGCCACTCAATGTAGGGGGTTACAGAGTAGGAGGTAAAGTTATGGGATACGTTTTTTTTATTAATCATTTCACCTCAAGCAAGGTATTAGCGCTACTGATGTGCAGTGGGTTACATAAGAGAAGTATTAGACAGGAGGAGAGGGAAAAGAAAGACGAACCAGCTACAGAGGATGTCAGAGAAAGGACAATTGAAGGATGTGAACACAGGAGTGAAGACAGTTGCGAAAATAGAGAGAAAGGAAAAGATCAAGATACACAGAGTGATGTAGAAAGGGCTGGAGTTAAGTGAATAAGAGATGGGAATTGACTTTGTATTTAAATTCCTGGAGGTTATAGCCGTCAGGAAAGCAAATAGGAGGGAGTTCCACAAGCGGGAAGCGCGAGGAAAGAAGCTGATGGAATAGAATTGTCGCCTGCATTTGGTTAATCTAACTGTAAAAGGATGAGAACATAATAATTAACCCTAGATGTGTACTGGTTTTGTCGTCTCGTGGCCTTGGCCGAGATATAGCTCACTACACCCCTCCAGTATTCCCTGTGCATTTGGAACCCTGACGCAGTTTGCAGCGAAATTCATAATCTTGTCAAATAGCTGAATACTTGATGATTCGCCAGGACTACCAAGGGTGTTTTTATTGTGATACCAACACTAGATGGGTTGCCTCCAGGCCCCATTCTGGTATTTAACCCAAAACTGGAGAGAAGGGACGGATTAATACCTTTCCCAATGGTACCAGTGCTGAACTGAATGCAGGGTACTCAACTGGAATTCGAACTCGGCTCACCGATTTCTCTTTCCAAGCCGATATCCACTGCACCACAACGCACATTCGTCACTAAACGCTTACAGCGCCTGATATTCCCAAGTGGTCACCTAACTAAGTACTGACCAGGCACAACGTTGGTTAACTTCGGTGATCGAACGAGAACCGGTGTATTCAACGTGATATGCCGTAAGCTTTTACTGGTTTAGATTGTGGTGACTCTTATAAACACAGAAGAAAATAAATTCTCAATTATATTTCTTCATAGCTTCACTTCAAATATCAATATTTTCGTTTTTAATGAAGCTTATTGCCCCTTATCTCCAGAACATTTAAGAAAATCAGGCTTCGAACCTCATGTAGTACTTAAGTGATTCCTTCTCGAATAACTTGGAGCATATTTACTTCAATAGAAAATTCTCAAAACTTCTGAAAAATGGCTTTGGAAAAATATCTTCTCTTTATTTTCACAAATGGGCTTTCCTAGTTATCAAAATCAGTAATGCACTGAGAGTACTGATTTAAAATTGATTTCCAAATGTATATTGCTTTGTAAATAATTGGGTGACACACTTTGACCCATATTTGTAATATAGCATTTGTAATTGTATATGTCTATGTCTATAACAGGACTCTGCATCGTGCAGCACAGGTAGGAGAAGCCAACCATGGCAGTCAAATAATTTCTGGGACCACATCATCTCTTACATCTGGCCACCCCAGATTAAAACCTCCCCCGTGGGGTTCAGTTAAGCGAGAAACCAACAAAACTCTAACACAAGATTAACTTATTATGGAAACATTCACTAACTTAATCAAGAAGACTGTACAGAAGAGTTGCAGGAGATTCCAAAGTCATATGGATACTGTGGTTGAAGCCAATAAATAAAGTCTTTAGTATTTCGAGATATTTCTGTGCAGTTTTGGTAAATATATCTGTTAAAATGAGATGTCAGTGTTATTTTCATTTTTGCGAAATTTAGACGACAATTCATCCATCGCACTCTGTATGTGTTATGCTTCTGATAATTATTTCCACCTGCGGAATGTGTATGTTTTCAAAATGTACAGAGATCAGAGAAGATAGCTAAAAATTGATTTAAAAATCGAATTCTTTATTGTTTTTACCTAAATTGGGTTAAACACTCAGAGTAATTATCGAAATTTGCAAGTTTTATTTGCGTAATGTGTTATAATTACTTTTATTATTTGATATTTCAGTATAAGACAAATTTGTACAACATTTCTCGCCAATAAGAAATTCACACTCTAAATAGAATTTCTAATTAGGTTTATGAAACTAGAAAATATTCTCTGTGAGAGAAATATCACTTGTTGTAGCAAATTAGTCGTACCTGGACAAAACTCATTTTGACTGAGAAAAAAGATTTTTAAAAAAATTATTTGTTCGATTCTACATTTTCAAGTGTCCATTGTTTTTCAAAGAAATGCCAGCTTTCTTTTTTATGTTGCTTCTTTCATTCTATTCGATGTGGTCAAATTTGATCAATAATAAACCCCAGTTGTAAATTGACCAAGTAGGATAACATAATGGGCGAAAAGTCTGACGTGGAAGCCAGTGATTGGTCAGAATAAAGAAGAGCGCAGATGCACATCATCTATCTTGTGACACAATACCTCATTTCCGACTGCAGTCACGGCAAGAGTCTCTTTTTTGTCGACAGCAATGCTTTTTCTTGTTCATTTTTTTCTTAAATTACTTAAGAAACATTTATTGCAATAGGTCGTTGTTAGTTTCAGGCGCCATTGTTGCAGTATTTCTGATTCTTGACATAATGATATTTTCTTTCATGAAATTATTTCCTGTTTTTAGTCTTTGTTACTTATTCTCGTCTTTGTTCTAATTATTGTCATTTTCCCTGAATCTACAAAATGAAAGCGAAACTCTTCCTCCTCTTCGAATTCTTCTTTTACTGCTTCATATGTTTTTGCTACGTCTTATCAAATCTATCTTTCTGCATTTTGAGTAAATAAAGAAATTGATTGCAAAAACTGTTTTGTTGGATCATTCTTTTTTCTTTTTTCCGACTTTTGCTCAAAATCTTTCTCTTATTTCTAAGACATTTCACTCCTTTTTTGCGTTTTCAAACCGTTTTTCTTCGTGCACTCCATTTTTTAGTTCAACATTCTTTCCATTTAAACGTTTCTTTTTTTTCTTTAGTTCCGCCATTTTGTTTTTTATTTTTTATTTAATGGTTGTTTTTCCTATTTTTCGGCTTTCACTTCATTATTTGCTTTCTTTCTTGCGTTCTTTTTGCTTCCCAAGTTATTATAAAAGGAAGAAAAAAAAACATTATGTCTTATTCGCATGCGTTAAACATTTTAAAAATGATTTACATGTTCAATAATTTGGACGCTTGTCGTAGAACAATTGTTAGTAATTTAGTTTTACAAACCATTCAGTACTTTGATTTTTATTGTGTGACTTACTATTGCGCCAAAATAAGACACTCTTAGTGATTATTTACATTTCTAATCACTAATAAAAATACTAATTGCTCCATAACCTTATGTGAATGTTGCTTAACCACTAAAAACAATTTTCTTTATTTCATAATTATTTTCTTTCGGCGTCGTATTTTGTATTTTATCAATTTATACTCTTTTTGTGTTCATTTTTGGTTCGTTTCATTCAATATTTTTATCATTTTCTATTTATTTATTTATTTATTTATTGTAGCTTTTACACACAATTGTATTGTTTTGTAATGTTTTCTTGTATTTATTACGAATCTTTTCCGGCCCAGATTTCACACCGTCATGTGTTGTCAGTTGAAGTCAGAGTAACAGAGGTCAACGTCACACCTTGCCCCTTTAACTCTCATTTATTTTTGTTTAATCGTGTGTTTTCTCCGCTTCCATAAAACTGTATTTTCGAGATTTGTTCAAATTCACAATATTTCTTCTCCAACATCGACATATCTACAATAACAGATTTTTATCGGTAAATGAACGACTTACAATAGCCGTTTTTTGCTTTGATGCGTTTAGAATTTCTTGCCAAAAGACGAGTAAAATCACAACGATGGATCAATTGGAACATATTCCCTTTAACGAAATGCGTTGTGGATGATTTTACCCGCTTGAGAAGTTCATTTATTTGAAAAAGCATGAATGAAAGGACAAAAAAAAAAAGGACAAAATCATGAATGAAAGGACAAAAGGCTCGAATAGAATTCTTTACGCAACTAGATCTTACAGAATACTTTCAAGGATTTTTGGGTAGATTTGCAGTTCTGATGTGCCTGTTGGATGTGCAAATGATGTAACAATGGTTAGCGGCTTGGGAATAGAAGTTGGCGAACCGAGTTCAAATTCATAATTAGTTAGGTATATTCACTTTCTCAAAAACCCCATTGGGAACAGTATGAATCCATTTCTTTTCCTCTCGGCTATAAGTTAAATAGAAGCGTAAACTGGGCTCTCTAGCCTTGATTGTCAAGTAGCCCGCAAGATGTAATAGTGCAAAGATGTTTAGACATGCGGTGTAGATATGTCTGTAAAAATAGAAACCAGCTATGAACAATTCCTTGATTATCTAGAATGTTGATTGTCCTTGGTATGACGATAAGGTATATCAGGCAGCAAGGCCTCTGATTAACCGACTTTGAGGACCGTGGAACCACATCTTAATCAAATGAAAGTATCAGTAATTAATTTTCATAACAAAAACAGTTTCCAGCAATAGATTTTGTAAAATATATTACTAATGCTCCCAGGAAAATTCAGTCAGTTAGATAAGTGCCATACGTGATACACGCTTCATATCTTTCATATCTCGAAATAGACATGACTGACTCGTCAGAAGACTTTCCTATGGTGGGATGTCATTGCTTTCTGCGATAAATTGGTTACCAGCTAAGGCTATAAAAACCAATCTCTGCTGCTATTTAACCCATAGCTGGAGGGAAGAGACGGATTAATACCTTCCAAAGGATATTTGCGGGTAAGTGAATGCAATGAATTGAACTGGAATTCGAACTCGGCTCCTTGATTTCTCGTTCCGAGCCGATATCCACTGCACCACAACGCACATCCTCAAGAAGAAAATTACATTTTAGAATAAAATGACCCATGAAGTGTTGATTTACCTCTAAACAAACAAATGCCGATGCCAGAATGCTATTGACAGCAACAGGTATTAGAAGATGTCATGGGTTTATCCCCATAGCTTTGAGGATTTTATGTCTTAAGAGATGGCACGTTTTTCCTGTTCATGCTCACGAAAAACATGTTTTCACTTTGGTCTTTGCTCTTCCTTCCTTCAGTTTTATGTGGTTAAAACATTCGGAATATTCCTCTGTTTTGACAGCTCCTTTGTTCTGATCTGCCTCCTGAAGATGGGTGACGCTGATGATGGTGATCTATATTTCCTTGTGATTATTGTACAAATAAACTATTTATGTGACGTAAAATCGATCGCGCTGCGCTTCGATTACTACCATATCAAAAGTTGCACGTAAACAACATGGTCATCTGGATCCAACGAAGTTCTTTTTTGTCTTGTTACAAAGATCGATACGAATATAGAGAGAACTGCTCAATTCGTTCTAATTCTAATGAAATGACAAAAAATTAAAAGTCGATGTGTTATTTATCTTTTCGTTTAGCAACCTACTGCAGGAAAATATTACGCCTATTCAGTCATGTCTCTTTCGAGACATAATCGCCCATGCGTGTATAACGTATGGCACTTAACTGACTGGCAAGATCACCTTTATCAATTATGACCGTTTGTGTGTGTGTGTGTGTGTGTGTGTGTGTGTGTGTGTGTGTGTGTGTGTGTGTTTGTGCGAAGTGATACGAAAACGAATACAAGGAATCAAGCTGTACTATTTTTTGCCATAATTAAGGAAATCAATGTTAGGGATTTTAATAAAGTAGGAGAATTTATCTAATCATTTCCCCCCACACACAAGACAGTAAAGCCACTAAGACACAAGAAGCGACTGGGTGTGGAAGAATTACTAACATAAACATGACTAATGAGCGGGCCAAGTAAACAATGATCGGGTGGACAGTAGATAATGCTTGGCATTGTCTTTAAATTTTTGTAAATTAAAATTGGCTGAAAACATGGAACCGGAAGAGAGTTCCACAAGCGAGAAATGCGAGAAAAGAAAGATGGAGCCGGACTTGTTTAATTTAGAATATACTCAACTACTATTGTTTATAAATGCTGCAAAATTGACGTGACTAGTGTGAATTACGTTTTACCAAACTGATTTTAGTAAACATCAGTGCTTAGACTAAGTCATTACTTAATATGAATCTCTTTTTTATTTTTCTCTTTTTTTTTTTTTACTGGTTAAAGGAGAAGAGTGGATGTGCGTTGTGATGTAGTGGTTATCGGCTTGGAGCGAGGAATCGAAGAGCCGAGTTCGAATTTCAGTTGAATTTTTTGTATTCACATACGCGCAAATACACTTGAGAATGGTATTAATTCATCTCTTCCCTCAAGTTATAGGTTAAATAACAGAGCAGATTTGATTCTATAGCTTTGGCTGGCAACCAGTTTACTGCGAAAAGTAATGGTAACTTACTGTGGGAGACAGTGATCGAGACATGATCGAGACATGATCGCCCAAGCCTGTATCACGTATGGCACTTAACTGACTGACTGACTGAATAGGAGGAGGTGGGCTCACCTATCGTTTGGCCTGCAATTCTTCCACGTCTATTGAACAGGAGTAGATGTTCATCCATTCTTTCCTGTTCAGCATATGGTTTACCCGTTTCCTTTTCCTTTTATCAGAGCCATAATTATTTAAGTTTTTGGTATTCGGACTAACCAGTGGCTATGATCTTCTATAGTGAGGTTACCCGGTTAACAGTTTGCTGGCTACTGCTTCCAGTGGTTTATTTTATACTGCAGAACCATTCAAATGTAAACGATGACGTATGAACAAAAAAAATGAATTAAATGAGTTGAACTATTTTATGACTGAAGATATTCTTGACATGATGCAACGGATACAAAAAATAACGCCAAGACATGGAAGGGAAATACAGAAAACTACACAGGGAGATAAGGAACAAATGCAGACAGGCTAAAGAGGAATGGCTCAACAACAAATACGCAGAGGCAGAGAGACTGAACAGGACCAATAAAGCAGACACGCATAAAAAGATAAGAGAAGTGAAAGGGCAAAAAACCTGCTCCTCAACAGGATGTATAAAATCCAAGGATGGAACGATAATATTGGAGAAAGAGAAAATACTCCAGCGATGTGAAGACTATATAAAAGATCTTTTCAGTGACAGGAGAGAGTAACCGAGAATACACAAGGATGAGGACGGACCGGAAATATTAAATTCCTAAGTGGAAGCTGCAATGGCCAAAATGAACAGAAACTAAGCAACTGGTCCAGACGGCATTGTAATAGAGCTGCTGATAACCCTGGAAGAATTCAGCATAGAGAAAATTACAGAAATAATAAATTAAATTTATAATAGTGGAATAATACCAGACGACCTATGCAAGTTGATTTTTATAGCACTGCCGAATAAGCCAGGTGCAAACGAGTGCGAACTACACCGAATTATCAGCTTAATGAGTCGCATTACAAAACTGATTGTCAGAATCCTGATGAATAGAGCGAGAAACAGAATCAGGCAAGAGATAGGACAAGAGAACAGTGCGGTTTCGTTAAAGACACTGGAACAAGGAACGCCATATTTATGATTAGGATACTCTCAAAAGGGGCAATACAAATGAAGAAGGACTTGTACATATGTTTTTTTGATTATGCAAAGGCATTCGACAAAATACGCCACAAAGAATTGATGGAAATGCTCAGCAACCTTGACATATTTGGGAAAGACTTAAGAGTAATCAGGAATATTTACTGGCAGCAAACCGCTTGTATACGGACAGGTAATGAATTCAGCAGATATACAAAGATAGAAAGGGTCGTAAGACAAGGATGTGTCTTTTCATAGGATCTGTTCAACTTGTACAGCGAGAATATTTTGAGGACCCTAGATGCTATATCAGGATCTGTAATCGGAGGCCACAATTTGAACAGCATAAGATACGCAGATGATACGATGCTGATTGCAAACACGAATAGGAAACTACAAGACCTCCTACAGAAGGTAGCTGAAGAGAGTGACAAAAAAAAAAGACTAAAAATAAACTGCAAGAAAACTGAATGCATGGTCAACAAGAAAAAGAGCAACCCAAACTGCCAAATACAGGTGGGGGATACTAGAATCAAGCAAGTACAAAAATTTAAATACCTAGGAAGATTTCTAACATGAGATGGAAAATGCGACAGAGAGATCCCAAGGCGAATTGGCATGCCGAAGGACGCGTTCTAGAAACCGAGTAAAGTTCTAAGACACAGGAAAATTTCACTAGAAACAAGGAAGAGAGAGCTAGATTGCTATGTAATGTCAGTTCTTCAATACCGCAGTGAATGCTGGACAATATCATCGAAGATAAAGGAAAAACTTGAAGCAGCGGAAATGTGGTTCTACAGAAGGATGCTGCGGATATCATGGACCGAGCATGTGAGCAATGATGAGGTGTTGGAAAGAATGGCAACGAAAAGAAAATTAATAGTGAGAATCAGGAAGAGACAACTGAAGTTCCTAGGACATGCAATGAGGAAGGAGGGCTTGGAAAACCTGATACTGATAGGCCAGATAGAGGAAAAAGAGACAGAGGAAGGCAGCGAATAACATATTTGAATTGTCTGGGCAGGTAGATGACGAAACGGGGGTGGCGTGGTATAACAGGCGAAAACGTACTAAGAGCCACCAGGGATAGGGAGACGTGGAAAGCCATGATCGCCTACGTCTTGAAAGAACAAGGCACTTAGAAGAAGAAGAAGAAGAAGAAGAAGAAGAAGAAGAAGAAGAAGAAGAAGAATTCGAAATCGAGACGATATAGAAAATAACCTTAAGATTAGTTTTCTTTTCAAAAGAAACCAGTTCTACTGCCTATGGGAATTACAACCTCTTTGTTACCTTTATGGTACGCCTATACTTATCAAAAGAAATTTTCCCGAAATAAGAGCAAATTCTATGAATATTATTCTCCCCATGGAATTAACTTCAAATTATTTGCAACATTCTTCTTCGTTTTCTATGTGCCGTGTTTGGCGCATAATAAAAGATCATGGCCCACCACATCTTCCTATTCCTAGTAACTCTTAACTCGGCTTCTCCTGTTACATCTCTTAAACCGACCTCTGCCATCCATATGCTTAAACCTATCAAATATGTTATGCGTTGCTTTCCCATGTCTTTTTTAACTTTTATCTGTGAGTATCTGATTCTTCAAGCCCTCCTTCCTCATTACATGAAATATTTCGGTTGTTAATCCATTTCGTTAATCTCCGGAACATTCCATAACATTGTCTGTTTTCATTTGTTTGTATTGCTATACATTTCAGAGCAGAGATGATTATTTATGAGACATTGCAAATTGTGTATTTAAGACTTGATGTGACTTCGTTTAGATTGTAAAGTCATTCGTGGACGAGTAGTCTAAGATTCACCATATCAAATAGTGGTTTCCCGTATGTTGTTAGGGGTCGCAAGTTCGAATCCTGCTGAATGACACACATTTTCCTAACAAAATTTCTCATAAAAATAAACAGGCTGGTACATATATATATATATATATATATATATATACTATTTAATTAAAAACAGAATAAATTGAATATGCTGGTTGTAAATTTCTGGAACTTTCCGTAAAATGGCCATTATGTTTGACGGTACAGGTTGTATTACGATTTTGGGATGTTTTTTATTCATTTCATCCCAAGCAAAGTGACAACGTGACAAGGTAAACGCGGGTTAATGAGATTGAAAGAGAATGAGAAGAATTTAGTGAGGAGAAGTGGGGAGAAAGGACAATAAAAGAACAGAATCTCGGAAAAATGAAAATGGCGATTGATATAACATTCAAACTTTTGAAGGTCAAAGGTAGCAGGAAAACCAACAATGGAAAGGAATACGTAAAAGAAACTATTAGAATAGAATATGCGGTTGTATCTTGATTGTTCTAAAGTAAGACCGTTGTAACTAATTGCTAATCGATTCTTCTTTCTGTACCATCTTCCTTCAAGACGTAGGCGATCATGGACTTCCATTTAACCCTGTCCTTTGTCGCTCTCAATAATTTTCCTCTTGGTCTCTATCCCAAACCTCGCTGCACTATCTATTTGCTTAAATCTATCAACTATGTCTTACGCTGCCTTCTCCTATCCCTCTTTCTCTCTATCCGTCCTGTGAGTAACAGAGTCTTTAAACCCACCCTTCTCATTACGCGTCCCAGAAAATTCATCTGTCTCTTTCTGATGCTATGTTTATGTTTTCTTCTGGTTTGCATCTTCCCACACATCTCGTCGTTTTTCCAGTGTTTGGTTCATAGTATCTTCAGTATTCTTCTGTAGAACCACATAAGGACAGATATCGCATAGCAGTCCAGCACTTTTTTCTGAGTTTCCAATGAAATTTTTCTGTCTTGCAGTACTCTGATTAGCTTTTGAAGTGCGTCCTTGGTCATGCCAATGTTTCTACGGATCTCAGAGTTGTACTTGCCATCCTCTGTCTGAACGCTTCCTAGAATGGCACGCTTAAATACATGCAATCAAGGCAGTAACTTGAACATAAAATACTTACAGAAAATACAAAACGAAGCCACATCACAACGTGTGGAAAGAATGCAAGTTTAGTTTCTATTAAAGGCCCTTCTTTGGATTTTGGCAAGAATCTCGAGATATATAGTAGAAAAACCACACCAGATATGGCAGCAATATTCAATGCACGGACGAATGGTAGATTTATGAATGTATTAGATGTATTCTTCCTAGAAGAATAATCTGACACCACACAACGAAGCAACTTTCCCAGCAGTAGACCTAGAAAACGATTCGATATAATCACTCAACTACATATTTGTAGACAATGTCAGTTCAAGAAGACATGAAGTTTTTCTTTCCTAATAGTTAGTATAAGTCATACTGATGGCAGGTAAAAATGTTCTCTACGGTGACTCAGTAACTTTTAAAGGTTCTTAAAGTAAAATCTTTCATACAGAGTGCGGCAAAAATACCTCCCACATAATGGAAAGACAGTAAGAAACATTTCTAAGAGGTATACGTGGGAAGTATTTCTAGCGCACCCTATAAAAGAAAATTAATTATAGAGATAAAAATCCTAACTGATACAGAAAATATAACCAACGTCATTTCAAAATCTATCACGTATGGTACTTAATTGACTGACTAAACTATAAAATTACTTGAATATCTCGGCTATCTTTGGACGGAACTTGCTGATTATTGGGTATATTATCAATTCAACCAAACAAAAAGCAATTAGAAATTTATTATTCATAGTTTTCTCGGTTGATTGATTATCTTGATAGTTCGACGCGGTCATATCTAGAAAGAGTCATAGCTGACTGGGCAGAAGATTTTCCCACTGTATGTTGCCATTACTTTTTGCAGTAGACTGGTTGCCAACGAAGGCTTTAGAACCCAATCAGTCCTATTATTTGACTCATAGCTAGAGGGGAAAGAGATGTATTATATTATTAAGTAATAATTAAAGGGGAATCAGTTTATTACTTCATAGCAATATAAAACTGACCCCCACTTTATGCCCAGTAGATGCCTTAATCCTGTTTTCAACTATTATATTCAGTCAGTCAGTTAAGTGTCATACGTGATACACCCTTGGGTGATCATGTCTTGAAAGAGTCATCACTGACTGGGCAGAAGACTTTCTCACTGTAAGTTGTCACTACTGTTTGCAGTAAACTGATTGCCAACGAAAGCTACAGAACACAATCTGTCCCGCTATTTAACCCATAGCTGGAAGGAGAATATATTTCCCTGAAAGATTTGCGCGTAAGTAAATTCAACGAATCCAACTAGAATTCGAACTCGGCTCCCCGATTTTTTTTTCCTAGCCGATGTATGCTGAAAACAGTTGTTGCTAAAAACAGTCTTATTTCGGCGGCTAGCAAGTTTTCTCAGCCACTAAATGCACATACGTAGATAATACCGAGTCTTCATTAAAGTTATTTTGATCGCTTGAAAGCGACAAGAATGAGAATTTTGATAAATGTGGCCTCGCATTATCAGAACGTGTTTTCCTGAGATGGTTTGCTTTCATCCATGTCTTGAAGAAATTTACCTGAACTTAGCAAGATTGCCGGGTATTTATGATGGCGGAACAGATAAGAAACTGCGCCATTTTATAGAAGCATGAATATCTTCAAGACATAATAATTCTGCGCTATTTTATAGAAGCATGAATATCTTCAAGACATCATTCGTCCTTACTATCTTGAAACGAACAATCTAAAGATGTGCCTGTCAGGCTCGGATTTCCTGAAGGTCTCTGCCAACTTTTATTAATGGTAATCTGGATTAACATCCAGACTACCATTAATAAAAGTTTATAAACCTAAACAGAACAAGTATCACACACTAGCCAAGGCGTTTTGTCCACTGACCGACTTTATCAAAGCAAAAAACGAAATTAATTTATAAGAAATAAAATATCTATAAACAAAAACACAATGTTGTTCGTTGCTAGAAAATTATAAAACTCTCATAAACATTCATTAGGTCAAATGAAAAATATTATATATTTAATTACTTAATTTTGCGTATGATAAAATTCTCTTCGAGTTTTGCAAAATGACGTAATTAAATATTTAATAGTCTTTAATAGTTTTTAGTGTTCGAAACGCGTCGACTAAAAATAGAACTCATGTCTTATTTAGTCCTATTATTCCTCTCTACAAATCTGAGAATGTTAACTCACACGCACACACACACGAACATATATATATATATATATATATATATATATATATATATATATATATATATTAGTTTATTTTGGCAGCAATATATCTTTTATGAAGGTTCATTAAAAATGACAGAATAGTCTGTCATTTTTAATGAAACCTGCAGATAGATAGATAGATAGATAGATAGATATTAAGGAATGCAGATCCCCCCGGACAGATTTTATAAAAAGAATCATACTGTGCAGCGATTCTCCCTAGCTGTGTGATTTAAATTACGAAGCATTATCTCTCTCAGTGAGAACCTCAGGTATTAAACCCGTTGGAGGGCACCTTTTACCTATTACGTTTTAATGAGCGTTCAGGTCGGTAGAGGTAATACATGCTGTTAAAAAAATGAAGCGTCTCTTCAAATAGGGTTATAAACTAAAAATAACGTTTGAATCTATGAAAATGTCGGATTAAAATTAAATCCATTTTTTCTTTTAGAAATTGAACTGCTTACGTTATAGATACGAAACGAAACGGATATGGGCTTTCGAGGTACATTCATTAAAAGGGTAAATAGTTTCTTGCTGTAGTTTGATGCCCTCCTTGGCTTGACTGAGCTGTCTAAAAAAAACGCCGAACCATATATTGATATCTACTATACGCATTCACACTCATTCTCTCACTCAGTCACTCAGTCACTCACTCACTCACTCACTCACTCACTCTCTCTCTCTCTCTCTCTCTCTCTCTCTCACACACACACACACACACACACACATATATATATATATATATATATATATGCTGGTTTCGTTAACAGTCACAGACAGAGTTGTGGTTAAGTTTTTTTTTATATAATTTTATATGTGATCTTATTTTTTCTTTTCAGAACATAAATGATCTAAAATTTGTCCGAATGTTTCATTTTTCCAAACATTTTTTGCTCAAATTTTATTTTTGTTTTAACGGAATATATGGTTTGTTTTATGTGTGTATGTAGAGTCACAGGAATAAGTTATTTTTCAAACACGGTCAGCTTGTTTTGTCCGTTTTCATAGTAGATTATATATTTAGTTAAAAGTAAAAAAAATTCTTCTTTGATCATGACTACAAGTATAGCCGAAAACGCTTGGATATTTAAACATTCGGACAATTTTTATATAATTTATGTTCTGAAAAATAAATCTATAAAATTACAAAATTATATAAAAACTTAACCATAGTGCCTTGTCTGTAATTTTTTTACGAAAAGTGCATAAAAAGGGATGGCTGCCTAAATACAATATATATATATATATATATATATATATATATATATATAAGCATGCGATGTAGATATATTGTGTAAAATATACTGTACAATGAAGACGAAAGCCTGAAATAGCCCTATACTTTCGATTTACCATGAAATAACGTGTCTGCCTAAATTTTTTCTTATATATATATATATATATATATATATATATATATGTATATATATATATATATAGTAAAATTGCAGAAAAACTTAAACATCACACTTTTTCTGACATTTTTAAATCAGGTTTTATTAAAAATTACAGAAAAGTGTGATGGTTAATTTTTCTGCAATTTTAATGTAATCATATGATTTTCTTCTTTTGTAGAAATAGATTATATAAAGATCGTCCAAATGGTTTTTTTACTGGAACGCTTACGGTTATACTTTTAGCCATTTTCGTGGATGAATAATATTTTACGTGTAACAAAATGTAATTGGTGTTATGCATAATTTGGAGTAGTCGTATGTGTTATGTACCGAACAAGGTAAGCATGTTGTTAGCGTGTTCGTAGTTGATATTACTGAGTGTTGAGGTTTTCGTTTTTATTATTAAGGCCTCCATTATATTTAGTCTTTTTTGCATGTGGATGATGCTATGATATTGGCGTTGTCAACGAGTATGTTCTGGAAAGGGTTTGTTAGGTTTCCGTGTCTGTATAAAAGGGATAAAATTGAGCTACGTTGAGAAAGATGTAGAGCGAGATTTCGAGTGATTTTCATAGTGGTTTTTGCCGATATAATTATTTCCTAAAGTAAGATCAATAACGCAGTTTTTCAAAGAACAAATGAATTCGTAAATAATGTTGATACGGTGTAGTTTGGATCTCGCGGGTGAATTGTATTTAATGAAGAGATTAGCCGTTTTATATTTAGTATAACAGATGATTAATTTGTTTTTGTTTAAGTCGACGGAAGTTGCGTATTTTCGAATGATATTTCGGAGTGAAGATTCATCCTGTTTATAATTGCAATGAATTTTGCTTTTGTAGAAGATATTAATGTTATTATTTTTATCCGTGTGTATACTGTTGTTATCACTCAGGAAAAGTCTAATATGGTAGTCAACCCAATAATTTCGAAATCCGTTGTTGACAAGGGTTTGTTTGACGTTATGGAGTTCTTTAAAGAATAGTGATCTAGAGAATGAATTATCGTAGAATCACGTGAGGAATTATTAAATGTCAATTTTATATCTAACTATCAGTATAGCCCGGCGTTACTCGGGTGTAATGAAAGCTTTAAAACTAATCCATGGTCCTGGAGCTCAGACGCAGGCTAAAGAATATTTGTGTGAAGTTTGGTGAGAATCGGATAAAAATTGTGGATTTGTATAAAGGATATACAGACAGATAAACAGACACACACACAAACCTCTTGCCTTTTATATATATATATTATTGATTTTCTGCACTAGTGTAAGAACTGCAACCTTGAAACTTCTAAATATCGTTTCTTATGTCTTTGTCTATGATTGTATCAAATTCGATTAAAATTGGACCATTCCTTCTATAACCCAATTTTTTTTTATTATCGATCTTCGATATTTATTGGAGGTATCGTGACACAAAACCTAGCTAAGAACACTCGAAGACGCTTATTGTACAACTGTGTAAATTTTCAAGAAAATCGGTTCAGCCGTTTTGGAGTCTATAGGTAACAGACACATACATATAGACACATACACACACAGACAAAGTTCCATTTATAAATAAATTAAGATAGATAGATAGATAGATAGATAGATAGATAGATAGATAGATAAGAAAAGGCTTAGATAGATAGATAGATAGATAGATAGATAGATAGATAGATAGATAGATAGATAGATAAGAAAGGCTTAGATAGATAGATAGATAGATAGATAGATAGATAGATAGATAGATAGATAGATAGATAGATATGAACAGGGTGAGATAGATAGATAGATAGATAGATAGATAGATAGATAGATAGATAGATAGATAAGAAAAGGCTAGATAGATAGATAGATAGATAGATAGATAAGAAAAGGCTTAGATAGATAGATAGATAGATAGATAGATAGATAGATAGATAGATAAGAAAAGGCTTAGATAGATAGATAGATAGATAGATAGATAAGAAAAGGCTTGATAGATAGATAGATAGATAGATAGATAGATAGATAGATAGATATGAACAGAGTGAGATAGATAGATAGATAGATAGATAGATAGATAGATAGATAAGAAAAGGCTTAGATAGATAGATAGATAGATAGATAGATAGATAGATAGATAGATAAGAAAGGCTTAGATAGATAGATAGATAGATAGATAGATAGATAGATAGATAGATAGATAGATAGATAGATAGATAGATAGATAGATAGATAGATAGATAGATAAGAAAAAGGCTTAGATAGATAGATAGATAGATAGATAGATAGATAGATAGATAGCAGAAAAGGCTTAGATAGATAGATAGATAGATAGATAGATAGATAGATAGATAGATAGATAGATAGATAGATAGATAGATAGATAGATAGATAAGAAAAGGCTTAGATAGATAGATAGATAGATAGATAGATAGATAGATAGATAGATAGATAGATAAGAAAAGGCTTAGATAGATAGATAGATAGATAGATAGATAGATAGATAGATAGATAGATAGATATGAACAGGGTGAGATAGATAGATAGATAGATAGATAGATAGATAGATAGATAGATAGATAAGAAAGGCTGGATAGATAGATAGATAGATAGATAGATAGATAGATAGATAGATAGATAGATAGATAGATAGATAGATAGATAGATAGATAGATAGATAGATAGATAAGAAAAGGCTTAGATAGATAGATAGATAGATAGATAGATAGATAGATAGATAGATAGATAGATAGATAGATAGATGAACAGGGTGAGATAGATAGATAGATAGATAGATAGATAGATAGATAGATAGATAGATAGATAGATAGATAAGAAAAGGCTTAGATAGATAGGTAGATAGATAGATAGATAGATAGATAGATAGATAGATAGATAGATAGATAGATAGATAGATAGATAGATAGATAGATAGATAGATAGATAGATAGATAGATAGATAGATAGATAGATAGATAGATAGATAGATAGATAGATAGATAGATAGATAGATGAGAAAAGGCTTAGATAGATAGATAGATAGATAGATAGATAGATAGATAGATAGATAGATAGATAGATATGAACAGGGTGAGATAGATAGATAGATAGATAGATAGATAGATAGATAGATAGATAGATAGATAGATAGATAGATAGATAAGAAAAGGTACATAGATAGATAGATAGATAGATAGATAGATAGATAGATAAGAAAAGGCTTATATAGATAGATAGATAGATAGATAGATAGATAGATAGATAGATAGATAGATAGATATGAACAGGGTGAGATAGATAGATAGATAGATAGATAGATAGATAGATAGATAGATAGATAGATAGATAGATAAGAAAAGGAAAATTAGATAGATAGATAGATAGATAGATAGATAGATAGATAGATAGATAGATAGATAAGCTTAGATAGATAGATAGATAGATAGATAGATAGATAGATAGATAGATAGATTGATTGATAAGAAAAGGAGCAGATAGATAGATAGATAGATAGATAGATAGATAGATAGATAGATAGATAGATAGATAGATAGATAAGAAATAAGGAAAAGGCTTAGATAGATAGATAGATAGATAGATAGATAGATAGATAGATAGATAGATAGAAAAGGCTTAGATAGATAGATAGATAGATAGATAGATAGATAGATAGATAGATAGATAGATAAGAAAAGGCTTAGATAGATAGATAGATAGATAGATAGATAGATAGATAGATAGATAGATATGAACAGGGTGAGATAGATAGATAGATAGATAGATAGATAGATAGATAGATAGATAGATAGATAGATAGATAGATAGATAGATAGATAGATAGGATAGGATATTGACATTGAAAATATTGAAATTAAGGTGGCAGGAAATTTTACTGATCTTTTTTATATATATAGAGAAGTAATGAAAGTATTACTACGAGACTCCACGAAGACGTCTAAGAACGGGTGTTTACATTTTTGGCTAAGCTCATATGTGAAGTTGAGGACGATATTTTTCGAATGCAGATTTAAGATTATCGATTTCGTTTTTGTTCTGAGCATGAATGAAAATATCATCTACATAGCGGACGTATATTAGGGGGTTAAGTAATTATTTTTAAAAAGTTTGTTTTCCACGTGGAACATGTAAAAGTTAAAAGAGTATAGACCAAGTGAATTTCCCATACTTAAGCCGTTAGTTTGGTATAAATATGGCCTTCATGGTCCTATAATAGATTCTGGCTAATACAAGTGACAAGGATTTTTGTTTTTATCGTGTTTTATTATTGATAGCTGCTGGTCATATTAAAGTATGTTTATCTACGGAGTTAATGGTAATAACAATGGTTTCAGCTTCAGGGACGTTAGTGAATAAATTTTCAATATCGAGGGATGTGAATGTGCCCTAGTTAGGGGTTGTAGGTTTAAGAATTTGAAGGAATTCGTTAGTTTATTTGATACAGTAAGTGGGGGATAAGTATGCGGTGATAGTATCATTTAGAAATTTAGACAATTGGTATATGAGGGTAGAGATATGAGAGATTACGGGTCATGAGTGATATTCTGGTTTATGTATTTTGACGTTACTATATAGGTATCCGAGTTCATAGCCGCTAATGATTTTGTTGATTTTGAAAGATCCTTTAACGGCATTATTAGAAGCTATGAGTTTGGTTACATATGTTTTTAGAGCTTCGGTGGGGTTCCTATTTAGCCATGTAAATTTTGATCGATCCTCTAGAAGGTGCTGTAATTTATCCAAAATTACGTCATGTTAGATTTATTAGCTCGTCGGTTGACGATGTTGGGCATGGTTTGTAGTTGTTTGGCAACATTTATGAGTTTTGTAGGAGTATAGTAATAACAACAGTAAACACACTAATATTAATAAAAACATTGATATCTTCTACGAAAACCAAATTCATAGCAATCATAAATAAGACGAATCTTCACACCGAAAGATCATTCGAAAATATGCAACTCCTGTCGACTGATACAAAAAAAAATTAATCAGCTATCATACGAAATATAAAACGTCTAACCTCATCATTTAAAACAATTCACCTGCAAGATCCAAACTACGTCGAACCAACATTATTTACGAATTCACTTGTTCTTTGAAGAACTGCGTTATTGATCTTACATTAGGAAATAATTATATCGGCCGTACCGCTACGAAAGTGACTTGAAAACTCACGCCACATCTCTAACATTTAAACACACACGAATACCTGAAAAACCCTGTCCGGAACAACGGATTTAAAAATTATTTGGTTAACTACCACATTTGACTTTTTCTTTCAAATTTGACCAATAACAACAATAAAGGCAAGGATAAAATCTATAACATTAATATTATCTACAAAAAACAAATGCATAGCAATTATAAACAAAATGAAGCTTCACTTTACAACATCATTCGAAAGTACACAATTCCCGTCGACCTAAAACAAAACAATTCAATTAATCATCTATTAAACAATATTTAAAATGGCTAACCTCATCATCAAAAATAACAATTCACCCGCAAGATCCAAACTACAATGAACCAATATTATCTACGAATTCACATCTTCTTTGAAGAACTGCGTTCTTGATACACCTTATTTCGTAAATAATTATATCGGCCATACCACTATGAAAGTGACTCGAAATCTCACGCTACATCTCTCTCAAAGGAACTTAATTCAATCTCATTTAAACACGCACGAAGACCTACCAAACCTTATCCGGAATATAATCGTGGAGAACACTAATATAATTAAGAAAAACGAAAAAATGCCCAACACTCAGTAACATCAACTACGAACACGCTAACAACATGCTTACCTTGTTCGGTACATAACACATACCAATACTCCACATAATACATAATACCACATACATTCTTTTACACGTAAAATATTATTCATCCACGAAAATGGCTAAAATTATAGCCAAAAGCTCGGATAAATAAAACAAGTGGACAATTTTTATATTATTTACTGCCTCAGAAGAAAGAAATCATAACATTTTATAAAAAATTATATAGAAACTTACCATCACACTTTGTTTGTCATTTTTAATAAAACCTGCTTATATATATATATATACAAGTTTGATTAAAAGTCAACTTAATTTCATTATTGTTACAATTTTATTTACTTTTCAATATTCATTTTTTTGTGTGCAACTTTCAAAAATATTCAAAATGTTTATAAAAGCAAAAAAAAAATAATCAATAAAGAAATTTATTGGCTTTTAATCAAACGTGAATAAATTAAAATTTGCTGCTAAAATGCACCCCGAATATATATATTACCAGATTGTTGTGCTGCCATATCAAATATTGGCACGCATGAAATTTTAAATTGTATGCAGGTCGTAGATAAGTACTTTAATAGCTACATATTGCTTTGTTTATCGTTCTCCTGGGTTCATGAAGCACTGAATTGTATAGGTAATCTTGCTATATATATATATATATATATATATATATATATATATATATATACAGCACGGCTACGGGCCTGTGTTTACATTGTGTATATAACACGCTAAAATCCGCCTGCCTTCACCGATCCCCAATAACTTGGCGGTACAATTGCCGACTGATGTCAATTCGGTCGGGTTTCAATCCTGGCTAGAGTCAATCTGATGTCTAACAGTACTGATGAGCTCTGATACAGAGAAACAGTACTGGATGATTATATATATATATATTTCTAACCATATACTGTTAAATATAAGAAACAATGAATGCCTATCATGATTAATCATGAGCCGTTCTAAACATCGTATTTTGGCTTTAATTTCAGGTGAATATAAAGAGAAAAATTCTCCAACATTTATATAATTTTTTATTAAGTTGGCTCTAAGCTTTCGGCTTACATGGTGAATGTTTTTATGTTAACGTCCTTGTTACCTCTCTGAAGATGGCTCATGTGAGCCGAAAGCTTAGAACTAACTTAATAAAAAATTATATAAATGTTGGAGAATTTTTGTCTTTATATATCCTTAAAAATGCAAGAACAGCTAAATCTATAAAGGAACCATGTTTCTTTGTCTTCAAGAAAAAATTGAAATTATTAAATATATGAATAGCAACAAGCTTTTAAACCAGAGGCATGAAACCACAGTAAACTGCAAGCACATTACAACTGCAAGTAACCTTACAATCATGCTAAAAATACTACAAAAGCCAGAGGTACGATCCCCTAGAAATGATACACCTTCACTGTACTAACAACACTCCTACATACACCACAAACTGTGATCCAATTTTTAAAAAAAAACATTTTTTTAATTAAAAATTCTATAGAAAAAATAGAATTACTAAATTCTTTTTTTTTTTAATCATATCACCCCAAGCAAGGCGGTAATGCCACTGATGTGCAGGGTGCTACGTAAGAGTGAAAAGGTTGGAAAAGAGAAAGCCGGAAACCACATCCTAAACAGGAAACAAGGGATGAGCCTCTTCACCTGTTCAATAGATGTGGGTGGAGTGTGAACCGGGCGATAGTTTACTCTATCTACTCCAATTGAAAATAAAATTTTAAAAAAGAGTGAAAAGATTGGAAAAGAGAAAGCCGGAAACCACATCCTAAACAGGAAACAAGAGATGAGCCTTTTCACTTGCAAAATAAAGTGAGAAGAGAAAATAATGGATTTACAAAAAAAAAAAAACAGAATGAAGAGAATTTTCATTTTCTTAAGCAACTCCTATACAGTATTAACAGAACAACATTAGATTCATGATAGTTCTCTGAGACTGAATTAAAAGAAAATGAATACTAATGGAATGGATTATTACATCAGTCAAAAGGTTTAATATACATAATTAGATTAATTATAAAAACTGTCCTTAATACACACATTAAACTTCACCTATTACCTTAAATACAAACACACCTATTACCTATTCACCTATTACCTTAAATACAAAAATCCCTATTACCTATTCACATATTACCTTAAATACAAAAATCCCTATTACCTATTCACCTATTACCTTAAATACAAACACACCTATTACCTATTCACCTATTACCTTAAATACAAACATCCCTATTACCTATTCACCTATTACCTTAAATACAAAAATCCCTATTACCTATTCACCTATTAACTTAAATACAAACATCCCTATTACGTATTCACCTATTACCTTAAATACAAACACACCTATTACCTATTCACCTATTAACTTAAATACAAAAATCCCTATTACCTATTCACCTATTACCTTAAATACAAAAATCCCTATTACCTATTCACCTATTACCTTAAATACAAACATCCCTATTACCTATTCACCTATTACCTTAAATACAAACATCCCTATTACCTATTCACCTATTAACTTAAATACAAAAATCCCTATTACCTATTCACCTATTACCTTAAATACAAACATCCCTATTACCTATTAACCTATTACCTTAAATACAAACATCCCTATTACCTATTCACCTATTACCTTAAATACAAACATCCCTATTACCTATTCACCTATTAACTTAAATACAAAAATCCCTATTACCTATTCACCTATTAACTTAAATACAAAAATCCCTATTACCTATTCACCTATTACCTTAAATACAAACATCCGTATTACCTATTCACCTATTACCTTAAATACAAACACACCTATTACCTATTCACCTATTACCTTAAATACAAACATCCCTATTACCTATTCACCTATTACCTTAAATACAAAAATCCCTATTACCTATTCACCTATTACCTTAAATACAAAAATCCCTATTACCTATTCACCTATTACCTTAAATACAAAAATCCCTATTACCTATTCACCTATTACCTTAAATACAAACACACCTATTACCTATTCACCTATTACCTTAAATACAAACATCCCTATTACCTATTCACCTATTACCTTAAATACAAAAATCCCTATTACCTATTCACCTATTACCTTAAATACAAAAATCCCTATTACCTATTCACCTATTACCTTAAATACAAACATCCCTATTACCTATTCACCTATTACCTTAAATACAAACACACCTATTACCTATTCACCTATTACCTTAAATACAAAAATCCCTATTACCTATTCACCTATTACCTTAAATACAAAAATCCCTATTACCTATTCACCTATTACCTTAAATACAAAAATCCCTATTACCTATTCACCTATTACCTTAAATACAAACACACCTATTACCTATTCACCTATTACCTTAAATACAAACACACCTATTACCTATTCACCTATTACCTTAAATACAAACACACCTATTACCTATTCACCTATTACCTTAAATACAAAAATCCCTATTACCTATTCACATATTACCTTAAATACAAAAATCCCTATTACCTATTCACCTATTACCTTAAATACAAACACACCTATTACCTATTCACCTATTACCTTAAATACAAACATCCCTATTACCTATTCACCTATTACCTTAAATACAAAAATCCCTATTACCTATTCACCTATTACCTTAAATACAAAAATCCCTATTACCTATTCACCTATTAACTTAAATACAAACACACCTATTACGTATTCACCTATTACCTTAAATACAAACACACCTATTACCTATTCACCTATTACCTTAAATACAAACATCCCTATTTCCTATTCACCTATTACCTTAAATACAAACATCCCTATTACCTATTCACCTATTAACTTAAATACAAAAATCCCTATTACCTATTCACCTATTACCTTAAATACAAACATCCCTATTACCTATTAACCTATTACCTTAAATACAAACACACCTATTACCTATTCACCTATTACCTTAAATACAAACATCCCTATTACCTATTCACCTATTACCTTAAATACAAACACACCTATTACCTATTCACCTATTACCTTAAATACAAAAATCCCTATTACCTATTCACCTATTACCTTAAATACAAAAATCCCTATTACCTATTCACCTATTACCTTAAATACAAACACACCTATTACCTATTCACCTATTACCTTAAATACAAACATCCCTATTACCTATTCACCTATTACCTTAAATACAAAAATCCCTATTACCTATTCACCTATTACCTTAAATACAAAAATCCCTATTACCTATTCACCTATTACCTTAAATACAAACATCCCTATTACCTATTCACCTATTACCTTAAATACAAACACACCTATTACCTATTCACCTATTACCTTAAATACAAAAATCCCTATTACCTATTCACCTATTACCTTAAATACAAAAATCCCTATTACCTATTCACCTATTACCTTAAATACAAAAATCCCTATTACCTATTCACCTATTACCTTAAATACAAACACACCTATTACCTATTCACCTATTACCTTAAATACAAAAATCCCTATTACCTATTCACCTATTACCTTAAATACAAAAATCCCTATTACCTATTCACCTATTACCTTAAATACAAAAATCCCTATTACCTATTCACCTATTACCTTAAATACAAACATCCCTATTACCTATTCACCTATTACCTTAAATACAAACACACCTATTACCTATTCACCTATTACCTTAAATACAAAAATCCCTATTACCTATTCACCTATTACCTTAAATACAAAAATCCCTATTACCTATTCACCTATTACCTTAAATACAAACACACCTATTACCTATTCACCTATTACCTTAAATACAAACACACCTATTACCTATTCACCTATTACCTTAAATACAAAAATCCCTATTACCTATTCACCTATTACCTTAAATACAAAAATCCCTATTACCTATTCACCTATTACCTTAAATACAAGCACACCTATTACCTATTCACCTATTACCTTAAATACAAACACACCTATTACCTATTCACCTATTACCTTAAATACAAGCACACCTATTACCTATTCACCTATTACCTTAAATACAAAAATCCCTATTACCTATTCACATATTACCTTAAATACAAAAATCCCTATTACCTATTCACCTATTACCTTAAATACAAACACGCGTATTACCTATTCACCTATTACCTTAAATACAAGCATTTAATTTTTCCTCCTACATAAAATTCTACTTATTACGCACTTATTACCTACTTACCTATTACCTTAAATTTTTAACATGGAATTTTTCCTCTTACATTAAATCTTATCGCGAGGAGTGATCTAATTAAAATTTAAAATTTAATAGAAAAAATCGGTTTTCCAAACTGTGATCTAATTACAATTTAAAATTTAATAGAAAAAATCGATTTCCTAAATCCAAAATTAAGATTAAATATACAAAATTAGATTAATTATAAAAACACTGCTTAGTTACAAAAATATTCTGTACAAAATAACCCCCTGCGCTACAGTGGCAGTAGAATGCCTTGCTTGGGGTAAAACGATTTAAAAAAAAAAAGCATCCCACCCCTTACCTGCTCTTCTAAGAAATCCAAAGGATATAGTCTTGTCGCAAGATAATAAAAACTTATATATATATATATATATATATATATATATATAACTGCTAATGTAAAATCTGTCTAGAAAACTCACACACACTCATTAATCAACCATATTCACTACCCACACCACTTTCTTCAAAATTCTAACGGTCAATCCACAAGACTTATTCCCTTATCACTAATCCCCACCAACATCCCACACACAACTGACCAAATATAAGAAGAGAGGCTTTCCATTCCTGTCCACACTGTCTGATGAGACATTGTAGTTTCAACGTCGAAACAAATGTACTATTTATAGCGGATGTATAAAAAAAATTCAGTATATGTTCTAAAATATAATTTATAATAAATATATATATATATATATATATATATATATATATATATATATATATTTTGATTGTTTAATTACTTAGTTTCTGGTCATAATAAAATTAAACCAGTCCACATTTGTATTAAAAAGTGTTCAATACAATTATAATGTAGAACTTTTAAATATTCTTCATTTGTAAACGCGACCTAGGTTTTTACCATGAATGGTGTCTTCAGACAATTTGCAATAACTGATTTTACCTTTAAACGTGCAAATCGCATGACGAAACCATTCCTAGTGGAAACCTAGGTCGCGTAATAACTCGTTTACAAATGAAGAATATATATATATATATATATATATATATATATATATATATATATATATATATATAAGGAAAGAGAGCGAGAGAAGGATTATGGGGGCGAGTAAATAAACCTTTTTTGTGACGTTTTAAGCACTTCCTTAAGTCGTACCAGACAGTAGTACCAATAAATTACGTGCCTGGGTGGTGGTCTCCGTGTGTGTAATTGATTGTTGCTGCTGAGATAAAATGCTAAACGAAGATAAGGATGAGCAGACACTGCGTTCCTCTCCATTGACATTTTATACTTTATTTCTTCATTTTATACTTTATTTTTTCCTCGCTATTTTTTTTCGTTCACACTTTCACTTGATTCACTGCAATCTTTAACTCTCCCGACGAATCGACTGCCCCTGACTCTTCTCAGCTATTTACCATTCATTTTCAAACTTTTTTCTTCCTGTGCTTTTTCTTCCTGTGCCTTTTCAGTCATTTTCTTATTTATAACTATGTTGTATTTTAACTTTAGATTTTTGATATCCGCACAAGAAAACGACCTTAATCGTCGATTTTTTAAAATGATCTATTAAGCATTTTCTAAAACGTATATTACTTCTCTCAGGATTTACCACGTCTGGCACAAGCTTATAAATATGGAGCACCGAATAAAGATGAAATTCGTCACACAATAATATTATCAAATATAATTGACTAGCAGTATAGCCCGGCGTTGCTCGGGTGTAATGAAAGCTTTAAAACTAATCCATGGTCACGGAGCTCAGACTCAGCCAAAAGAATATTTGTGTAAAGTTTGGTGAGAATCGGATAAAAATTGTGGATTTATAAAGGACAGACAGATAAACAGACACACACACACAAATATCTTGCCGTTTATATTTATATATTATCTCTTTTCTGCACTATTGTGAGAACTGCAACTTTGAAACTTCTGAATATCGTTTCTTATGTCTTTGTCTATGAGTGTATCAAATTTGATTTATATCGGACCACTCCTTCTATAACCCGATTTTTTCGATTATCGATTTTCGATATTTATCGGGGGTACCTCGACACAAAACCTAGCTAAGAACACTCGCAGACGCTTATAGTACAACTGTGTAAATTTTCAAGAGAATCGGTTCAGCCGTTTCGGAGTCTATGGGTAACGGGGACACACACACACAAAGTTCCAGTTATAAATAAGTTTAGATTAGATAAACAGCTTTATGAAACAATCTATTCAAACGTTTGTTCATTTGTTTTCAGAAGCTGAAAACATTTCAGTACTTTCTCGTATCGTATTTGGTAATTATTCAATCAATCTGTTGGCTGCACACAAGAAAGAAAAATCAACCTGACGGCACATCGCACGCAAAATTTAAGTTGATTTTGTTTGGCGCCATGTCAACCACTGTCTTATCTAAATATTTTGTACATAATTTTATATTTTCAACTACAGACATTTTGAACATCATTTGATACTTTTAGAATAATTATGTTTTTTTATTAATATTTTGTAGATAATAATATGTATTATAGGTAATTTTACTATAAGAAATATTTTCTTAGTGTTGAATTGATTGTTACTTTGATATAAAAATATATTGTTGGTCATTTAAAAAAATATACAGTTGATTTTTATTTTGGGGTTTACTATTTGCCTGTTGCTATGATTCTAACAGGGACTACCACCTCAGGTCACGGGGGACTTAAGAACAACATCACACTCCACCCTCGTCTATTGAACAGGTGAAGAGGCTCATCCCTTGTTGCTTGGTTAGGTTGTGGTTTCCGGTTTTCTCTTTTACAATCTCTTCACTCTTACGTAGCCCCCTGCACATCAGTGGCGTTACCGCCTTGATCGGTGTGATATGATAAAAAAAAAAATTAAGAGGTGTAACCCCGCTCCTCAAAACCTCTAATCTCTCGATCCGAGGTTTTGCTGCCGGATGTTCTTTATCGTCATGCACAGAAAATCTAAATAGGCAATTTTTAAAAAAGACTTAATTTCTAAAGAATTATAATACTCTTTAAAAGCCTAATCAGGAGCCCTCTAACATTGTGTAATGGTTAACAAGCTTACCTCACACATAATTACAAGTTTTAGTATGACACAAGGCCACATAACGGAAACATTCAGAACAAGGGAACACGTGACAATAGCAGTGAACTGTAATACGAATTTGATAAATATTACTCCATGGCGACACAACCTTTTTCATTGTTACTTGTGGATTTGTTTTTTAATTTCCTGGAAAATTCTGAAACACGGATTTAGTTTTGCAATCAGACTTTTATGGAAAAACAAAATCAAAAACAAAAAAAAATTTCTTTTAGGTCAGCCTGTAAATAAAAAAATAAAAAATCGAATATTTCAGGTTATTCATTAACTGCTTTCTCCCCAAATCTGACTCCAGGCTATAATTTCAGATTGAAAGGCGCCCAGCAGCGAACGGCAACGACTCCCTTTTGAGTCTAAAGTAACTCTGCCAACACCATTACCACTGAGAAAGGAAAAGAATTACGTTCAACATTCTAACAGAATTACACCCGAAAGGTTTTTAGCTTTTAGGTTTCAGCTTTAATGCACAGACTAAATGCATATATTCGCTGATCTACCAAAGCGCTAGTAGAAAAAAAAAGTCGGTAGAGCAAGAGACTCGAGGCGATAAACGACAGAGAGTACAGTTGTTTGCTTAACAGCTGTTTTCTTGTATTGGATTCCGGAAAACTTGCGATTGATATTTAAGAGAGAGTTTTGAAGGGTTGATTTTCAAATTGGCGCAGGGTCATTTCCCTGCTTATTTTAGCTATGTGCTGTACTTGTCTAAGTTTTGCATATACCACAAAAAGAGTAAACTGAATTAGCATATTTTACTATTATTTATCAAATAAAAAGACAAAGAGCCAGTTAAGGTAAAGTAGGAATTATCAGTCAGGTGGTATTCCCAACAGGGAGAATTTCAGGGTTTCTGGGTGTGAGTGAAAAACCCTTTTTCTTGTTTTTTTTTAATTTTATTATGGAGAACCTGATGGTCACGGGGACAAATAAAGAGGAAGAGAGACAAGGAAAAGCAATGAATGACATACTTGACAGACTTGAGCAGATGGATGGTCGAGGGGGATTGAGTGGGATAACAGAAGAAATGGGTATTAAGAGCGACAAGGGATAGGGAGGTGTGGAAAGCCAGGATCGCCTACGTCTTAAAGGGACACAATACATAGAAGAGAATTTGGAGTCTATTTTAGTGAAAAAAAATTTTTAAATCTTCTTTCAAAAAAAAACTAATCCATGTAAATGTATATGTATTAATATAGAAAAGAATAAAGATTTGCAATAATATACGATATTTGGAATACACCTTTTGAGTCGGACAGTATTGGAAAGCGGGCGACGACATTATAACTTATGGCGAAAATGAGACATTTAGCAACAGAGGCTGAAAATCATTGAGGCAGAGGCTTTTTTGCAACAGCGTACAATTAGGAAGTCAGAAGGGAATATTATGATGATTTGTAGGATAGATAACAGTTCACACTCGAATTGGAGAGGTTAAGATTTTAGTGATCTGGGAAAAACACTCTCGGAAGTTCAGCATGTTGATGCTGTTTCAATGGTTGATGCTGTTTCAATTCAGTGGATTTTCGCATTCGAACCACTCTCCCACCGGTGTGATGTGGCTTCCCTGGGCCTCTTCTACAAGTACTTTCATGGCTTCTGCTCCGATAAACTTAGAGCACTGGTGCCGCCTAAGCAGGAATTTACACGAGATACTAGATTAGCAACTATGTCCCACCCTTTTACAGTTAAACAGATAAGATGTAACCGTAAATTCTACTCCAACAGCTTCATTTCTCGCGCTTCCCGCCTGTAGAACTCCCTTCCACAAGTCTGCTTTACCGACAGCTACAATCTCCAGGTGTTTAAATGTAGGGTCAATAAACACCTCCTATCACTCTAACTCCCAATTATTCTCAGAACACTCTCATCTACCCAACCTTCATTCTCAGTATCCTTACCCGCCTATCACCCACCCTCTGACATTTCCTATATTTAACCATTCTCGGTATCCCTACCCGCCTATCACCCACCCTCTGACGTTTCCTATATTTAATCATCCTTTCTCCACTCTATGTAGCCCCCTGCGCAGTAGTGGCTGTGACATGCCTTGCTCGGGGTGAAACACTTATAAAAATAAAATTGGAAATCAAGTAAGTTTTAGCCCAGAAATGCAAAAAGGAGCTTGCCAACGTCGTCAGTTAGCCCGAAGCTACTGACATGTTGGTCGCCGCGACTGGTTTCATCTAAGGCTCGAGTTACTTTTGGAATCGGGAATCTGCCAAATCATAACAATTCAGGCAGTTGCTCAACCAGAAATGCAAACAAGGGAATTGCTAGCGCATGACATTGAAACCTACATGACAGTTTTGCGCAACATTTACCCACATTCAGCAGATCTCTTAACCTTGATATTAAAATTAGAGTGATGCTCAAATCTATCAGATGTTAAAGAGAAAAGGATTAAATCGTGCATGGAATACTGTTGTCATATCTGGTCAAGCGCTCCTGCTGTTCATTTGAGTGTTCTCAACAGGCTCCAAAGGCGAATCTAATGTGATTAGTCCCGACTTGGCAGCACGACCCCAGCCATTTTCTCATCATCGGGATGTGGCTTCCCTCTCTCTCTTCTATAAATATTTTCATGGCTTCCGCTCTGACAAACTTCAGTCACTGATGCCCCCTCCACAAGAATTTACTCGGGCAACCAGACTGGCAACAATTCTCACCCTTTTACAGTTAGATCAATCAAATTCAGGCAACAATTCTACTCCATCAGATTCTTTTTTCACGTTTCCTGCCTGTGGAACTCCCTTCCATATGCTTGCTTTCTTGGAGGCTATAATGTCCAGGAATTTAAATGCAAAGTCAATTCCCATCTCTTATCTACTTAATTCCAACCCTTTCTACATCACCTCATGTATCTTGTTCTTTTCCTTTCTCTCTACCTTCGCAACTGTCTTCACTCCTGTGTTCACATCTTTCTCTTGCCATTTCTCTTTCACCCCCTGTAGCTGGTTTGTCTTTGTCTTCCCTCTCCTCCTGCCTAATACTTCAACTCTCTTATGTAACCCCCTGCACATCAGTGGCGTTAACGCTTTGCTTGGCGTGAAATGATGAAAAAAACTTAGAACCCATAATTTTGCATCATATTTGGAAACGTTCTTCTGGGGAAGAAACTGTGTAAGTGTAACTTCCTAATTTACTTGTAAAATATGACTTGAACGATGATGTGTCGATCCAGTGTACGTGTTAATGGCGGGTCCACGCTGTGAAAATCTAAACTAGTGTTACTAAGAAACGAGAAGCCAGCACTTTCTCGTTTGTGGGAAAGTGGTCATTGGTTTGTTGGTTGGTTAATTTTGATTAGCGCATATCCACTCTCTATAGGTTATTTAATGCCAATATCTAAGTCTTTTGTACGTAGTTTTATGTTTTCAACTACAGATATTTGGTACGTAGTTTTATGCTTTCAGGATAAAAGTATGTTATTTTTAGACATATATTTTGAAGTGCATAAAATGGTATTGTTGGTAATTTTACTAAAAATGTATTTTTATATATTTTTAGTGTTGTACTGAATTTTCATTTTGTATAAAATGTATTGTTGTAAAGTTATTACAAAAAAATATTGGGGATTTTGTTTGGGAGGTTCACTATTTGCCTATACTTGGCACTCTACCAGATGCTACTACCTCGGGTCAGGGTAGACCTGGAATAACAAAAGTTAAGAGGTGGTTCCACACTCCTAAAATCCTTGAATCTCCGGATGAGAGACCTTCCTGATGCATGTAGCGAAAGGTGTTGTAGGGCGAGTAAACAATAAATTACGATAGTAATCAGTTTCCAAAGTTAGATTTTCGAATAGTCATTTTTAAAACAGAATGGCCCTTCCCAAATGAAAGAAGAGCTCAACAGAATCTTTCTATCAAGATTCTCGGACAATCTGGCTTTCGTTATTTTACAATATGCTAAACTCATTATATATGAAAAAGTGGAATAAATCTGTTCGCTTGGAACGCTGATATTTTACGAGTCTCAAGGTGGAGATTTTTCTGATCTCTTATCACAGAAATGGTTTTCTTGACAAGCAAAGAACTTTAACAAGCCTATGTTTTAATGATAAAGACCAGTTTTATTTACAGTAGGTTTGTTTTATGCCTAGCTGACGGGAGCGTGTGTCTCAAGAGAGATTTATTTGCAAATGTTATAACAGGACAACCTGTCAGTAAATTTTTCTGGAAGTCTTGTAGAAGGCACCAAAACTACCGATTCCGCAAATGTACTCCCATTGCAGGAAAACTAAAAATGTATCTTTGAAATTTATAAAGAGAAATTTAAAAAGAAAGTTCGTTTATGCGAGAAAAAACACCATAGAATCTTTTTCATTTCAAACACTTTTTTTTTAATATCACCCCGAGCAAGGCGGTAACGCCACTGATGTGCAGGGGGGTACGTAAGAGTGAAAAGATTTGGAAAAGAGAAAGCCGGAAATCACATCCTAAACAGGAAACAAGGAATGAGCCTCTACACCTGTACAATTGACGTGGGTGGAATGTGAACCGGGCGATAGTTTAGTCTATCTACTCCAACTGAGAAAGAATAAGAAAAAGACAAGTGAAAAGATTGGAAAAGAGAAAGCCGGAAATCACATCCTAAACAGGGAACAAGGGATGAGCCTCTACACCTGTACAATAGACGTGGGTGGAGTGTGAACCGGGCGATAGTTTAGTCTATCTACTCCAATTGAAAAAAAAGAAAAAGAGAAGTGAAAAGATTGGAAAAGAGAAAGCCGGAAATCACATCCTAAAAAGGGAACAAGGGATGAATGAGCCTCTACACCTGTACAGTAGACGTGGGTGGAGTGTGAACCGGGCGATAGTTTAGTCTATCTACCCCAATTGAAAAAATCGAAAAAATTAACTTGATTAAAAACAACCCTCTGCTATGGTGGCTTATATTACCTTCGTTCTCCTCCCTCACACCAAACGAGATTAACTTTAGTGAGATAACTTAATGCACTTTTGATTTTATTTAATACCTAATATTCCTAAACACGCATAATATATTCTTGGTTATTGCAATATTGTAATATGTACATCATCCCATCTAACCTATCATTTTATTAAAAATTTAAAAATCATTGCGAATATTTTTAGTGATGTCTGTTCGGTGTCAGTGTAGACACTTTCACTTATATACCCCGACCAAGGCGGTAACGCCACTGATGTGCAGGGGGGTATGTAAGAGTGAAAAGATTTGGAAAAGAGAAAGCCGGAAATCACATCCTAAACAGGAAACAAGGAATGAGCCTCTACACCTGTACAATTGACGTGGGTTGAATGTGAACCGGGCGATAGTTTAGTCTATCTACTCCAACTGAGAAAGAAAAAATAAGAAAAAGACAAGTGAAAAGATTGGAAAAGAGAAAGCCGGAAATCACATCCTAAACAGGGAACAAGGGATGAGCCTCTACACCTGTACAATAGACGTGGGTGGAGTGTGAACCGGGCGATAGTTTAGTCTATCTACTCCAATTGAAAAAAAAAAGAAAAAGAGAAGTGAAAAGATTGGAAATTAGAAAGCCGGAAATCACATCCTAAAAAGGGAACAAGGGATGAATGAGCCTCTACACCTGTACAGTAGACGTGGGTGGAGTGTGAACCGGGCGATAGTTTAGTCTATCTACTCCAATTGAAAAAATCGAAAAAATTAACTTGATTAAAAACAACCCTCTGCTATGGTGGCTTATATTACCTTCGTTCTCTTCCCTCACACCAAACGAGATTAACTTTAGTGAGATAACTTAATGCACTTTTGATTTTATTTAATACCTAATATTCCTAAACACGCATAATATATTCTTGGTTATTGCAATATTGTAATATATACATCATCCCATCTAACCTATCATTTTATTAAAAATTTAAAAATCATTGCGAATATTTTTAGTGATGTCTGATCGGTGTCAGTGTAGACACTTTCACTTATATACACTACCGGCCATAATTATTAGGCCATCCCAGTGTTTAAAAAAATGATGTATGTCATACTATTTTTTTAGTATTTATTGCCAAGTGAATAATTGTAAATGAAAATAAAATCGCTCTTTTGTTAATATTGCACAATAACATGTGAATCACGTGAATAATTAATAATTACCCATATTGCAGTTCCATCGATGAAAGAATGAAAAAAATTTTGGGTAATTCGGACGAGTTCATCTTTGCTTCTTTGCCTTGTAACATTTTGCAAAGTAATAATAACAAAAAACCATTCTGTTTTCATTTGGCAATAAATACTAAAAATAGTATGAAATGTAGCATTTCTTTTAAAAGAAAAATCGGGGTGACCTAATAATTATGGCCGGAAGCATACTTCCACTCATTCGCTGAAAACAGTATAGTATGATATTAAAAGTCTCCAAACTTTATATAAACAGTTTTATCGTCAAAATGATTATGTTATTATTAAAAGGAAAGATCAATTTATAATTTAATTTAATTTAATTTTGAACATTGCCAGTAAAGAATGAATAAATAATAAACTGATGCTGCAATTGTCTGATTTCGTTCTGTTTACATTTATAGTATAGGTATATGATATTAGTTTTTTTGTTTATTATTAACGTTTGAGTTTAGAATTTTTTGTATAGATGAAAACTCCTTATGAAGTATTATGAAAGAACAGTATAAATTTTATTTAGCATTATTGAAAAATTTGACAAAGATGCATTACTTTTTCTTTAAACCAGTTATTCAAATATATATTCACTTGGATATCTACCACGTGAACGACGATAAAAATAAAATGAGAAAAATATGATATATGATTTTGTTTTTTTGCGGGGGGTCCTTGAAACATGTAATCTATTTTAAGGGTTACGCAAGGGTAAGAAGGTTGAGAAACGCTGATCTAAACTATCAGCATACAACACTTTAATTGTGAAAAATGTCTTTGAGTGAATGAAATCTGAGAGTCTTGGAAAAGATAATTATTCTTTAGACATTGTAGACTGGTGCTACACACTTTTATTCACAAAGATTCACACTTTTATCCTCAAAGCATAAAACTGCGTACCAAATATCTGTAGTTGAGAACATAAATCTACGTACAAAGGACTTAGATATCGGCATTAAATAACCAATATAGATTGGATATGCGCTTATAAAAATTAACAAAAAACTCTCCCAAATAACAGAAGCTACATGTGTTGTATAATACCTTGGTCGGTGTAGAATTTTGCCATGAAGTGTATTTTGCACCGAGACGTGTCACGGAGTACGGAAGCGCAGATATTGAGCTAGAAATTTGTTATGACTAACGGGTGATAGGAGGTCAGCGCTCAGGACAGAATGTACCGGAAGTCGCAGCTGTCAGGGGACAACTTTTAGGTGATGTCAACTGACAAAGAGTAGAGTTTTCAGTTTAGCAGTTGGAGAGAGATGGGAACGACCTTCTGGCTGGTCCACCTTGTATGCGTGTGTGTTCTTATTAGACTAAACCACTCACTCTACAATACAACCAAGTCACCGCTTTGTTGAAAAGATCAGGAAAAGAGAAAATAAAATGTAATGGTATATTTTATACACTAGTATTGATGTCAGTCATTTTGAACTGGAAGAGCAAATCAGGTTGGGTCCAGTATATTTCGATTCAGAAGAAGATAATCAAAATTCGGCTCGAGTTTTATTCCACGAATCAATTACGAAGAAATGGACGAACAAGAGGAAGCGGTTTATCCCCGGCGTTTTGATTAAAAAAGAATATACCAAAGAATATAACATTTGTTCCACCGTTGAATGGGTTGAAGTTATTTACGAAGAAGTTTATATCTTCGTTAATGTTTTGAAGATAAGATTATGAAATTTGAGTTGTGAAGTTTAACCTTCGTCGTCGTCGTCGTCCCACTGGTATAAAATACATGACTTGAAGACTACCAACAGCAGCAACAAATAATATGTAACTCAAAGATAAAATAATGACATAATCAAAATATTAATATCTATTAATACTTCAAATAAAAGGTTAGGAAGGAAGACCCCACGATATGTTAGATACTGTGATAGCAGCTACTATCTATTTCTTTAAAAACAAAAAGTGTTTTAAGAGAAAGGTTTTATAAATTTTAGCCCAAATCAATACTGGCAGATCGATCAATCAATGCCAAATGTTTCTTTGTAGAGAAACAGGTAAGATCACCATTACAAATTAAGTGACACCTGAAAATAAAGGAACTTACCCCTTAAAGTGAAATGCTTAATTACCGCCTAGACGTCAAAATATACTTTGTCCCAAAGCCACTATTGTGGAGTAGCCAATAAGTACCAATTTTTTCTATTTAGTCGTAATGGTCAACCAGTAGCTCTTGTTAAATCTTACTCCACCACAATGGATGGGCAAAGATTAAGACTTTTGAATAAGACTTTTTCATTTCTATGACGAGGGAAGAGTAACTCAAGGGACGCAACCGTGTAAAAGATTTCTTTCTTTTTTATATTATTTATTTCTTTCTTTTCATATATATATATATTATAAATAAAAAAAGAAACCGAAAATGTTATGAAAATATAATATGTTTATAAAATATATTGTATTTTATTTTTTATATTTTGCTACACGTGTTTCTGGTCTCGCGACCTTCATCAGGCAGAGAGTGATTGTTTTCATATATTAAAACAAATTATCGTTATAGTTTCTGTGTTCAATCATAATCTTGTTTATGCGTGGTAGTAATTCACACTCTCTTGTACTTGGGGTAATAAAATAATTTTGTATGGGTCAAATATTGGGCGGAGGTAGGTTTTTTTGTCATTTTTGTTTATTTGCATATATAGACACACACGTGCATATACACACACTTCCTATGTCGTGTAGGATTTCGTGTGTGCTACTGCGTTTGTTTTTGTTAGTATGTTTACATACTTGTGTGTGTGTGTGTGTGTGTGTGTGTGTGTGTGTGTGTGTGTGTGTGTGTGTGTACATGCGCGATCTCGTGATCTGACTAGTTTATCTGGTCATTCTGTGTACTTATTGTGTGTTCTGTGTGCGTGGGGGATTGTGATCTATTTCGAGCTGGTTTAAATTTGTTTATGAAGTTTCTCTTGTATTTGTAGGTAAGAACAATTGTCTGTCTGATATAGTGACATAATTTTAAGTTTACCTTGATTGCATTGGAAGATGTCTTGTGATACAAAGCGTTTACTATTCTCTGGTAATTTGATGTCGCTTTTGTGAAAGGAAACTCCGTTGTTTAGTGCTTGTCTGATTCCTATATAAGATTTGCTGCATTTTGTGAACTTGAGTGCATATATCGGATTTTTGAAGTTGCACTTTAAATTTTTGTTTATTGTGAATGTTTCTGAGGGTTTTTTGAAAAATGTAGGTGTTTCCTTCTATAGGGATATCACAAACCCCACATCTTTTTGTTACATTTTTTAACCTCCCATATCGTGTGTAGATTGTTTAATAATGTAAGACCAGAAACACGTGTAGCAGAATATAAACAATAAAATACAATATATTCTATAAAAGAACATTTGCGGCTTCTCTTTTTATTTAAAATATACACTTTTCTCTTACGGAAACCACTGTAACACCCTCATTATTATTATTATTATTATTATTATTATTATTATTATTATTGTTTTTATAATCGTTTCACTCCAAGCAAGGGAGTACTGCCACTGGTGTGCATGGGGTTTCATAAGAGGAGAGTGGTGAGAAAGAGAAACAAGTTACAGGGGGTGTCAGAGAATAGGTAAGTTGATTTTTTAAGCGCATCTTACATGTTGTACAAGACTGAAAGTATGGGACACCCAGAGAAAATGGGTAAGAGAAAGATGAGAACACGTGTGTGAAGGGAGCCTCATGAGAGTAAAGTGGAAAGGGAGAACAACATGATACAAGGGTAGTTAGGGAAAGGATGCAAGTCAAAGAGATAAGAGATGGCAATTGACATTCCATTTAAATTTTTGGAGATTGCAAATGTCAGGGAAGCAAGTATATGAAAAGAGATTCCACAGGCGAGAAAAGAAGCTGTAAAATAGAAGTTGCAGTTTTTGATTGATTTCACTGTAAAAGGATGGGGCCAAGTTACTAGTCTAGTACCTCGAGTAAGTTCATGAAGGGGGGGGGCATCAGGGAGCTAATCTCATCAGAGTAAAAGCTGTGAATGTATTTGTAGACGAGACAGAGGGAAGCAACATTACGTCGGTGAGAAAGTGACTGGAGCTGAGCTACCAGGTCAGGATCGATTACATTGCAGATTCTCTGTTGGATTTTGTCAAGAACCCCGAGATGAACAGCAAGGGTACCTGACCAGATGCAACAGCAGTATTCAATGCATGGGCGGATGGTAGATTTATTTATGTGCAAGATGGAGTCAGACGAGAAAAACTTCTTGGCCCTATATAGTGAACCGACCTTCCTAGCAGCAGATTTAGCTATGGATTCAATGTAGTCGTTCCAGTTGAGATCGGCTGCGTGAGTGAGACCGAGGAGGAGCAGTGATTTGCTTTATATATATAAAGAGAGAGAGAGAGAGAGAAAGAAAGAAAGAAAGAAAGAGAGAGTTAGTTTATCGTCTGCCATTTTAATGGCCTCTGTTTTTTCTCTTTTTTGTGGGGATGAGATAAGAGAAAATGAGAAAGAAATGCATCCAGTTATTATGCGTCACTCTCTCGATTTCTTCTCCCTCGTCCTCTCTCAAAAAGCTCTTCATTTTATATCATTCATGTTTTTTGTAGAAGAACGTTTCCGCTTTCGGATCGAGATGCTTCCAGAATCGTCCAGAATCTTCTAAAAAGTTTAGATTTCACTTGAAATTCCCGAACTGGAATACCTTTACTTATTTTTTTATACTTTTTTCTTTCTCATCTTTTTTATTAATTTTCGTTTTTGCTTTTTCCTTTATTTATTCCATGTTACCCATTACATAACAAGACAAGCTTATTTCAACTTTTTAGAAATAGCTAAATGAGAATTTCCATATTCTTCCACCTTTACTTGTAGGGAACAGCTAATATCATCTTTGTAATGTTACCCATGGGCTGGAATACAAACAGTTTTTCATTACGTTTATCAGCCGTTGGTAGGGACTTATTACGGAAGATATATCGCTAAAGTGTTGAACTACTCTTTGATACTGTTCTGATGCTTTATCTACTACAGACCATCTGAAAATATTCCTATAGGTACGTCAAGCACACTGTGGCCAATTTTGAGGGCTAACTTTCATTCTTCTAACCCTACTCGTTATACATTCAGAGTAGTTGTTACCTTTAATGAAGTTTCAAACAACATCTTATGCGTTTGGAGACGCGACACAAAAGAAAATAGACGAGACAGAGTTAACTGATATGAGCTCTCACTCCCTTAATTGAAAGCAAAATGAGAAAAATCTTCATCTGTGAATTGAATAAATAGTTCTATTCAAAATTTAGAATGTTATCGAGTACAACAGACACCTGAAGAAGGCGGGAGAATACAAGAGCAAAAGCGTTGTGATTGTAACAAACAAAAGAAGTATACACTTCCGAATAGGATGGCATGTATCAAGCGATTCAATTATAAATACATACAGATATCCCCAAAAGTATTGTATTTCATTGAATTAAGAATGGTTGTTTATACAGTTTGAAAATAAAAAGAACTTTTTGGAAAGGTTTTAAAATTTACAAATACATCGACAGATAGGAATAAAAAAAACAAAAACCTCCATTTTTATTAACTTTATTTTAAAAATAAGAGGATATTTTTGTTGGTTATCGGTTCTCCTGCGTGCATGGAAAGTATTATCAGGTACATTTATCCTGCAAAATAAGGTTTGATGGATTTATATGGTTCCGGAAAAAATGGACTCAAATCATGTATTTCAAACAAACAACAATCAATAAATATATAAACGAATCATATTACACGAAGATAAAGAAAGAAACGAATTTGAAGTTATGAACAGTTCAATACAATTTTCAGTTTGTGTCTCTGAAGTACTTACATGTTTCGTGTCTATCGCAGCAAAAGAAAACGGGTCTTGCTGCTCCGAAAACCAAAAAAAGGAATAGAAAAATAGCCTTTCAAATACCGCACCGCCAGTAGAGGTGGGGGTGATCATCCAGCATTAATTTTGTGTTCATTTCTCTTCGATTATTTCCCTTCAATTCTTCTAGAATGTAAATATAAGAAATGAAAAATTTATCTGTGAGCAGATACTGGCTCTGCTATATTCGGATACCAACTTTGTTGCAAAGATGGCCTTTGGAAAAAAATCCAATTGCCATTTAGTGTCACCGATAAAGGTTTAACCCACTAGAATTGCTACTGCATCTTTGGGTAGCAAGCTGAAAGAACGTTGTTCATGTACCAAAATGCAAAAATATTGCTACTGATAAAGGTATATGTGATAGAACAAGTATTTCTTCACTGACAATTTTCTTCGTCTTTCCCAAAAGCAAGGGTCGGAAAAAATAGAATATTCAAGAAATTCGGTCTAGTAAATAACGCCTTTCGTTAAAACCATTTCAGTTGCTGTATAATTTAACACTATCAAAATACATTTATTAAAAAATTGATTAGCTAATCATTTAAATATGATAAAAATTGATTGGGTTTAAATTAAGAAAACGTTCACCTTTGATTTTATTCGTTTATTGTTTTTAAACACACCATGGAATTTCTACTTATTCAGTCAGTCAGTTAAGTGCCAAACGGGATACACGTTTGAGCAATCGTGTCTAGCAAGAGATATGACTGTCTGAGCAGAATATTTTTCAGCAGTGGGTTGCCATTTTATTTCTGCGTTAGACAGGTTGCCAACCAAGGCTACAGAACCCAATTCACCTTGTTATTTCACCCATAGCTGGAGGGAGAAGAGACGGATTTTTACCTTTTCCAAGGGTATTCGTGTGTAAGTGAATGCAACGAATTCGACAGGAATTTGAACTCGGCTTTCGGATTTCTCCTTTCGAGCCGTTATCCACTGCACCACAACGCATATCCTTACTTATTATTTACAAAACATTAGACATCGTCTTAGAAATTTCTCTGAAACCAATCAGAAACTTACTTGAAAAAAAAATAAGAAAGAAATGTTTTACACGGTTGCGTTCCTTGAGTTACTCTTTCCTCGTCTTAGAAATGAAAAGATCACATTCAAAAGTCTTAATCTTTGCCCATCCATTGTGGTGGAGTAACATTTAACAAGAGCTACTGGTTTACCATTACAACTAAATAGCAAATTTGATCCTCACAATAGTGGCTTTGGGACAAAGTATACTTTGATGTCGAGGCGACAATGTGTGTGTGTGTGTATGAGAGAGAGAGAGAGAGAGAGAGAGAGAGAGAGATTAAATAAATTGCAAACATTATGTTTGCTTATTTTTAATAAAATAATAAATTTTTAGCATTACAGTTTTCCGGTTACATTTGTTATTATAACTCACACTCCTGAAGATGATCTCGGAAAGAGATTGAAAGTACTTGGGTACCTTGAGAAATGAATGAAAATAACATCTGTCAACGTTACAGCCAATTTCTGACATATTTTGATTGTTATACGCGAAAGATTATCCGTGAGTATGAACGGATTTTATTAAAAATAAGCAAACATAATGTTTGAAATTTATTTAATGTAACATGCTTAAAAGAAAATTTGCTGCCACAGTACGCAATATATATATATCCTTTCTTTCTATCTCAAAACTGTCCGGCAGAAGAAAGACGAACAAAGAAACAACGCACGGAAGTTTACTACTATTCAAATGTTCACGTAAAAAAAAAAACAACTAAACATTCCTTTTTTTAATTCAAGAATGTTACACAGCAAAACTTTCTGATGACTACATAACTTGATGTAGTAAATCTATCTAAACTTATTTATAAATGGAACTTTGTCTCTGTGTGTGTGTGTGTGTGTATGTGTGTGTATCCGTTACCTATATACTCCGTAACGGCTGAACCGATTTTCTTGAAAATTTACACAGTTGTACTATAAGCGTCTGCGAGTGTTCTTAGCTAGGTTTTAAGTCGAGGTACCCCCGATAAATATCGAAAATCGATATTCGAAAAAATCGGGTTATAGAAGGAGTGGTCCGATTTTCATCAAATTTGATACTCTCATAGACCAAGACATAAGAAACAATATTCAGAAGTTTCAACGTTGCAGTTCTTACACTAGTGCAGAAAATCGATAATATATATATATATAAAAGCTTTCATTACACCCGAGCAACGCCGGGCTATACTGCTAGTTAAATAATAAATAACATTATTATTATTATTATAAAAAGAAGTGATATTTATTTTTCAATTGTTATTCAACCTTCTGAACTTTCAAATGTGGGAAGTATTTTGTTGCATATTCATAATCAAAAAGATATAACGAATGTTTCAGAAAAAAAAATAAAGAAAACACACCTGTATATATTATTTGTGGCACGTTTGTCATAAGAGTTCCGAAGAGTTTATTTCCTAATTGAAGTCACTTCGCTGATATATTACTCAGTAATTGGCGCTTCAAGCAATAAAGCTGCCCTTCCAACAATGAAAGAGCCGTTCAAGACATTGTCTAGTAAATTATGCTTACAGACAATCAATCATTAAGTTACAGTTGCTTGCACTAATATTATTACGAAAAATGACTTCTTTGAGAGTCGCAGATACTGTAACCTTAAAAAGCTGAAGATATCATTAATTTCGAGGTATCAACTATTCTCTGAAGATATTTAAGTGATTTATGACTTATTTTCTTTTGAAGTGTATTAAAACAAAAGGAATTATTATTATTTTCTGATTTACTATAAGAAATTCTATCAACTTTATTAAAAACACAATCAGTAGATTTTATCATAATGTCTATAATTTTCAGAAAAATCCTTAATTATCTTCACTTGTACCAGAATTTGGTATGGCTGTCGAGTTCTTACGTTCCTGACCAACTGACCAGCTACCTCTATATATCTGAGTCTCTGTGAAGGATCTTCCAGTTTAGTCCATAACGTTGTCAGCGCAATGATACTTATTCATTTGCCTTAGATGACATGTAGTAGGGTTTTAGTGGAAGGATAGATGGTCTTTTGACCTGACCACATCATTTCAAATTTTTCCTTTTGCCGGTTTGTCTGTTGTCTACTGATGGGCCTGTTTCTTGACAGATGGTATCACGTACTTCGTCATTTGTAATGTGTTCTATGTGAGAGATGCCTACGATGGTCCAATAGCATCTTATTTGTAATGCCTGGATTTTTCTTATGTTTTAATCGAAGCATTAGTACATTTATTCAGTCAAAATTGTTCGGACATTAAATTTCTTCTTTATATTTTTGTTGTTAACATAACTTTTCGGTCGATCCACTCTTCGGTCCTCTTCAGGTGTAATTTGTAAGAAAAATAACTTAACTAATAGATTTTTTTTCTATAGAATAATAAAAATTATACAGTGGCAAAAGACTGGAGGAAAATAAGAGTTGGTCTTCAGTTACCTCTCATTGCTTTGACTCGTCGTTTTTACTGACCCGACCAAACTTCATGTTTCCTTAAATTACATATCATTTATCCTGAAATCCAACAGCGAGATATTCAGCTCTGAAAGATTTGTAAGATAAAAATTAACGAAAATTATTTTCCTTCCGTTTCTAGTAATTATATTAACTGCTACCCTGTACTACCCATGTTAGATTTCTACCCGCTCCCCGCAGAAAATGGGAATTTAATAAAATTCATCAATTTTCCAACATGTATATTTTGGCTTCAGTCGAACAAAAGAGACATAATGTTTATTTCTAGTATCACGCTAAGTCGTTTACGTCAAGCCAAATGCGAGATTTTTCAGTTCTGAACGATTTTAAAGGTAAAATATGAATGCATATAAACAATAGATAGTGTTACTTGGAAACACACAGAGAGGATTAATTTTTCAGTCATAGTAGATTGTCATTCTAGTCCTGTTGTTTCTGTCAAATTTCCAGTTAGCAGTAGAACTAAAAATGTTTTTTTACTATCACCAAAAGATCACGTTCTTTTTATGAAAACTCTATCGCTAACTTATCTATATTTCTTAAATGAGGTAGTATTTACAGTATTTACATTATTCGGACTATTGTCTCATATTTGTTGCCATTGGTACGACGTTTCGGCCGTTGTACTCTCCAGACTTCTTCAGATAACAGGAATTTCGAACCGAACCCTTTATTACAATCACTGAGGTATATGATCTTCATTCCTTGCGTAGAGCCTCTTTTGGTAGCCATGTGTTATATATTCTATCCAAGAACTCTCTTAACTACCAAAAAATACCTTCAACCAACTACTTGTATTCTTGCTGTTATATAAAATTAATGTTGTTTGTCAATACTATCTTGTTTTTTTCTCCTGGATTTCCTTCTTTCAATGAAAGTCGTAGAATTATTCTCAACGGCTGAATTATAATCAGTTCAGCAACCATATTTTATGTTATTGTATCTTGAAACTCCAAATGTTGACGTTTAACAACAACCTGAATAGAATGATTCCTACAAAGCGTTAAATACCAGTGCAACTTTGTTTTACATAAGACGTTTGTACATAGACTTGTTTGTATTTGTCTATATTACTGAGATGAGGTATTATTTACAGTATTTACATTATTCAGACTATTGTTCTCATCTTTTTTCTCATTTGTACGAGTTGCAGGGTTAGAAGGAATGAGGATGGTATACCCCAGTGATTGTAATAAAGGGTTCGGTTCAAAATTCCTAGCACCTAAAAAATGCCGGAGAGTACAACTAACGCATATTTACAATCTCAGTAAAATAAATTGGGCTTCTTTATTCATCATATTAGTTTTTAGACACGCCAAATTATATAACCACCGCTCTGCTGTATGTGTCGAAAAAAATAGTGATTCATATAATTCAAATTTATAAAGAAAACTTTCAGTGTTTTCTTAGATTATTTACGAAAACATAGACAAAATATCTGTAAAGAAAGTGCGGCGTGATCAATCGTCACTAATACAAACAACACTCAATCTTCTGAATGAAAATAAAATATCGATCTTTTCTGAATATTTTCGAAAGTAACAAACACCAGAGGGATGGAGATGACATAAAGAAAAATACTCCTTTAAAATACAAGAATGTCTTTTATCGATGAAAAATAGATCGATTTGAAACGAGGAATTTATTGGCAACAAACAAACGTCCTGGCAGACAATATTACTTGTGAGAACTGGTTGCTAAATTTCCATAAGTACTTACGATTCTGGTTATAGTTGCATCACTCTAAGACCAATGTGATCCCATCAATTCATTTTAACCAGACTTGTCAATCAAAAACGTCTGTAATTTTTACCCTTGTATTTATATTCTACGTGCTGGGATACGTAAGTCACAATTCTCAGACTGTTCGTGTAGCTATTAGAAAAAACTAAAAATAACCTGAAAGCAGATTTAAAATCTTATGAGTGTCATTCAAAAAAGAATGCCTATTTTAATATAAGTTTAAAAGAATTAGTCTGAAATCTGGTTTTACCTGTAAACAATAAAACTTCGAGAGTTTATGCAGAAACCTTCTCTTTCCAAGCCTGTCAACATTTAAGATGGCCGCTATTCTGAAAATTATACAAAGAGCTATCATGGGGATTCTATTTTTGTAAAGAAAAAAGTGCAAATGGGAAGTTAATATGAACTCCGAGTGGATTTAAGTTATTTTCTAAGCGTAGCTTAGTTTTATTCCGAGGCTACACGTATGGAGCAACCAGTGTGGATGAAATGAACTACGAAGGTTTAACAAATCTAGCTCTATAAAACCTTAAACCTCGGCGAAGCAATTCATATAAATCTACGCATTTATTCCCGATTTCTGCTTTAAATATAAGCAAAAATTCGAATTCCTGCGGATATTTTTTTGTTTTTGCTTACCAAAAAACGAAAAGTTCTTGATAAGAAATCCAGACATTAGAAATGAGATGTTACAAATCATCCTAACCGCACGTACATAGACTGCATTACAAATGACGCATTGCGTGACAGATATCGTTATTCATAGCCCTCTGTCAAGAAGAAAAGGTTGGAATGGCATGTCCACGTGATAAGAGCCAACGGTCTGTTAGCTGACATCATACAATCAACCATCATAGGCAAAAGAAGAAGCTATCAGAGGTTTAAATTATGGTTTGACAACATCCCTGAGTGAACTGGATGGATATTCACAAAAACTCAAATATTGGCAAGCAACCAAAATATGTGGAGGAAGCTGGTCAGCTGTGCAGTGACCCTATGTCCACATCTAATGATGGATTTTATTTTTTATGGATATCAGGACGATTTGCAGGTAGCTTAAAATCGGAACATGTTTTTGAGATTGTAAGAATTCTTTGAAGATAATTTTTTGATAAAATTCTTACTTTTTAATCCATAGTTAGGTGAATAAGAAGCGAATTAATAATTTTCACAAGGCAACGAATACAACTGGAACTCGGCTCTCCGATTTTTCATTCTGAGCTGTTCTCCACTACACCACTAACACATTCAGGCTTACAGCACCTGGTATTTTCATACGCGAGTTCACTAATAAAATGCTTCCACACTTCAGAAAAGAAAAACTTGAATTTGTTATAACACTGCTTACTGTACTACGATATTTTCCGACATATGACATCACAGTTATGGCTGTAGCATCAAGTGACGTATACAACATGGCGAACGTTCGTTTGTCGATTAAGGAACGTAAGATTATTAATAATTTGCAATAATAAATGGCTGGAAGCAAAAGGTGATCATTTTGAGTAATTTTTTGTAACTGTTGTGTCCAAAGGTAACTTTTATTCATCTCGTGATGTCTGAATACATTTAGTTTCACAATATCTATACAAGGTTTTTCTTTTCTGAAGTGTGTATATATTTTTGCGTGCTCTGTAGGTACTGACAAGTTACTTAATTACGTCGATCGTTCGAGAACTGTTGTTTCAACGAGCTAAGGCCTTAAGCGAAAAAGTTAGCTTCTCTGTGTAGAAAGAAGTAATATACCAAAACATCCATTGAAATTAAACTGAATATCCTGTTAATCTTATTCATTTATTCCACTCTCCAAGTGTCAAACATGTTTGCCAATTCTGGGAACGTAAGCGACAGACAGAAATGAAGATTATTATTAAATTATTTGCTTGAGTGAATATTTTGATGAAACGATAGGATAGTTATGATGATACTTCTTTGTGAGCGCCAGATGATTAAAATCTTTCATTAAGTTTGTTGGCCCCAAATCTTAGAACGGTGTCGTGTCTTCAAGATAAGAGCCATTAATTCTGGTCTTTTTGATGGATTGATTTTTTTTCCTTTCTTTTCGAAAGGGGAGACGTTATTTTCTTACCTTTAATCACAATAGAAAATCATTCCCTGATTAAATTTCATCGAACCAAATATTTGTTTTGTTATAGTTATTTCTCTAAGTGTCTGGTGATTGAAACTATTTCTTATTTCCTTCGACCTTCAACTGTCGAACTGAAAAAAAAAACAGCATTTTAAATGCTGATTTTATGGCCAGTAAAGTATTCTAAGATTAGTTCTCACCGCGAATTTATTTTATTATTTATAGCCATATTAGTATTTACATAGGTGGGGACGAATTTCTGGATGTATGTTTTTTATGTCTGTATATGTCTGTATATACGAAAAATGAAGATACATAGAAAGAGATGAAAAAGACTACAAGGACATTTAGACTGGCGTATTATTTCCAGCGACAGTTGAAATGTTATTTTCTCCTTCGCTTTACACCCCCCACACACACTTATATATATATAAAATTATTTATAAATGGAACTTTGTGTGTATGTGTGTGTGTGTGTCCGTTACCTATAGATTCTGAAACGGCTGAACCGATTTTCTTGAAAATTTACACAGTTGTACAATAAGCGTCTGCGAATGTTCTTAGCTAGCTTTTGTGTTGAGGTAATCGAAAAAGTCGGGTTATAGAAGGAGTGGTCCAATTTTAATCAAATTTGATTCACTCATAGACAAAGACATAAGAAACGATATTCAGAAGTTTCAAGGTTGCAGTTCTTACAATAGTGCAGAAAATCGATAATATATATATATATAAGGCAAGATGTTTGTGTGTGTGTCTGTTTATCTGCCTGTATGTCTGTATTTTTTTTCAGCCCTTTTATTTTAGGTTTTGCTTCGGGTTTGGCTGTAAGTAAGGTTTTGCTTCGGGTTTGCCTGTAATTGTAGTTCTTAGTCTCAGCCATGATACCCTTTACTCAGAGGACTTATTTAGCCTTCAAAATTCAGTTTACGGCGTAAAAAGTAATTTGATATCGATACCAGGATATCAAAATTTGACTTCTATCCATTCATTTTTTTTCAGTCTACGATTTCGTTTTAATTGGAAACAACTATTGCTTTTAGTGTTTCGTGCCAACGTCCAAAGAGTCTGAACTCCAGGACCATGGATTAGTTTCAAAGCTTTTATTACACCCGAGCAAGTATATATATATATATATATACAGAGAGAGAGAGGGGGGGGAGAGAGAGAGTCAGAGAGGGCTCAAGAAATAAAACAAATTACCATATATAGCTAGATACTAGATATATAGATGTGAGTAGATAGGTCCGTATGAACAGACTAATATATATATATAACCCCTATATATATATATAGGTTAAAGATAAAGACCGTCAATTTTACGTTTTAATTTTAAAATAAACTTGAAAACAGCATTTTTACTTCTGTATGCATATATGGTGCAAAATAAATTCCTTATATATATATATATATATATATATATATATATATATATATGAGAAAGAAAGAAAGAAAGAAAAAAGAAAGAAAGAAAAAAGTGGATGTTAAAAGTATTTCGGCTAAATCCACTTTTAAAATTCGCACTCTATCCCTACATTTCCGGTTTTGCAAATTACCTGGCATCAATTTCTATATACGAACATGAATTATTAATACAATGTTTCTTCTTTCCTACAGTTTTTGGGGTTTTCTTTTTAATCTTATTTATTATTTACTCTCCTCCTCTCCCCAAATTTCGTAAAATTTCCCGAGATTTCAATTCTTTTCTCCAACCTTTTTTTCTTTTTCTGTTGTTTCCATTCATTTTATTTTTTGTTACTAGAGAGCAGTTACTTTTTGAAAAGTGTATGTTTCTTGCTCCAGTTAAAAACAGATTGTAGGTGATCTTTGTGATTGACTGCCAATTTGACCTTATCAGGCTTATTACTAAAACAAAAGTAAATGGTTGCTTTCACAAAATAGATACTGAGTTGAGAACTAATGATATCAAGAAGGTTATTTATAAAAATTAGGAACAACGAAGAGGTGACTGAATTAGTTCAAAAATCTTTCCAGAATTCCATAAGTTTTCAACTTTTGAAAAAGATCGGTATGGCAAATGCTGTCAAATGCCTTCGAGATATGTCCAAAGAAACAGCTCGAGCTTCCTGATTTTTATCTAAAGCCTGATAGTTTCTTTCATAAATAATCGTTAATACATCAACAATTGACCCAGAGAAGTGAATGCCATATTGCTTATCTGAGAAAATACACTGCCAATTCAGATTTGATTAGGGCACCTAATATCTTGAAAAAAGAGGTCGAAGGTCGGGAGTTCGATAGACCAAAAAAAAAAAAAAGAAATTGATTAGGACAACTAATGATCTTAGTCAAATTTTAGGGGCAATGAAATTAGTCCAATTTGACTTACCGTATTTTCTGGCTTGCAAATCACACTGTTTTTTCATAAAAATTACCCAGAATAATACCTGTGCGTTTTTCAAAACGAATGTATAAGTTACCACCATGACATGGATGGTTGTAAGGATCATTTATTGTGCATGACTGACAGTAGTGATGACTCTGTAGATGATAGTGTAGAGATTTTACATGAATCCAGTGGTGAGGACTTTTGGGGATTAAACTAACTCAAGGTTGAATAAAATTTCGTTGTTTTATATTTTTAAACACATATTTTTTAAATTTGTAATTAATTTTTATGAAAATAAAACCACCCTTGGACAATGGTGGTATATTTACTAACCGCCAATATTTACTTATACAATACATGGTATATTTACTAACCGCCAACTAGTATGTAATTGCAGTACAAACAAAATCAGATGAGTGATTAATATAAACAATACGTGGCGCCGGTATGTGAGGAACACACCGTGAATGTGTTCTTGTGTAAGAATGACTCTGTTTCTTAGAAATTTCTTTGCAATATTAGAGTGTATCTTCCAAGCCTCAACGTCTTGTAAGCGGGAAAATACAGTAATTAATTTAACTCAGTTTAAATAGTTTTCATCTAAATCTTAGTATTGATATTTATCTAGATTTTAATATTAATTTAATAAATTAACAAATTAATTGTGTATAAAAAATATCTGTATTTTGTAATACTTTTGTATTTATTGCAAATTGTAAAGTAGTTTTTCTTCAAATCATAAGAAAGATTGGGTCATCGCTGCCTTTTTCTATTCTGTTTTAATTGTCTTATTTTCTTCATTGTTGCCACCATAACGGAAATTAATCAATTATCATCATTTACTTTTCTTTTTACAGATATCATACACATTAATGTGTTTCTATTTTCATAATACAACCTGCGATGTAGTCAATGAACCTTCAAGATTCCTGAAGATACTATCAAAGAACGGGCAAAGGGAAAGATGCCGAGTAAATTGTCGTTCCAAGTAGTTCTTAATTAATTCTGTCATAAGGTGGAGAAAACCCGAAATGGAATAATGCTGTCATATCCCGTCTGAAGGTTCTAATGTTCAAAATCGTCTGTGTGGTCTTTTGAGGGAAAAGTCCACGCTCACGCTCTTACGAAAAAATCACAAATTTACAACCCATTCACTACTCTACCAATAGTATCATGCCAAATTTTTAGATGTGTCATTAAGTTGCACTTGTTCAGACCTTTTTAGAATACATCTTGCCACCTCTACAGGTTTGAATCACCCTCATTTCCTACTTGTTTCAAATGGAAGAAATAAGTTTCACCCAGTCAGCTTTTTAGAACCAACACCCACGCAAATGCAACGCTAAACACTGCAACTTAACCCAAGCTTTCCACTCTCAATCGTCATCTATCCTCATTATCCTCATAAGGTTTACTCACTACCACCTACTTTTCCATTAATATGCACACTTCATTGATATGTACCATTTTAACTAACTCCTTACATTGAGTACTATTTTAATTAACTCCTTACCTTGAGTACCATTTTATTTAACTCCATACCTTGAGTACCATTTTAACTAACTCCTTACCTTGAGTACCATTTTAACTAACTTTTTACCTTGAGTACCATTTTAACTAACTCCTTACCTGAGTACCATTTTAACTAACTCTTTACCTTGAGTACCATTTTAACTAACTCCTTACCTTGAGTACCATTTTATTTAACTCCATACCTTGAGTGCCATTTTAACTAACTCATTACCTTGAGTGCCATTTTATTTAACTCCTTACCTTGAGTACCATTTTAACTAACTCATTACCTTGAGTGCCATTTTATTTAACTCCATACCTTGAGTACTATTTTAAGTATTTAACTATTTTAACTAACTCCTTACCTTGAATACCATTGTAACTAACTCCTTACCTTGAGAACCATTTCAACTAACTTCTTATCTTAAGTACCATTTTTAGCTAACTTTCTATCTTGAATGACTATCATGCCTTATATTAGGTGCACCATTTCCCTAAATCCGTTCGTCAAATGTCAATCGTTAACTTCTCTCCTTATATTCACATGTTCATTCTCTATCACCTATTTCTCCATGCATATGGCACACTTCATTGCTAAGTATTTTTATCAAGTTACTACCTCGAGTGACTCTCGAGCCTTATATTAGGCTCACGACTTCTTGGAACGCTACAACTTAACCTCTTCAATTCAACTGTTAATCGTTATCTATCCTTCTTATCCTCACTCCCTATCACCTATTTTTCCGTCCATAGGTAGCATATATTCATTCATAAGTAGCATTTTAACTAACTCCTTATCTTGAGTGATTTCTATAATTTTAGAAAAGGAGAATTTAGGACGCCTATACGTGATGCCAGTTCAGATGAACTAATTGACCTCTTGCCAACTGTATTTGCTTCTGGCAACATCCTGTGAGATAAGCTTGATACTCATTGCCTCGAGACATTAATGATTTTGATGAGCATTACGTCGAACTCGTGTATATTTTTTATCCCAATAGAAACTTTTCTTGTTTTTTATGATAGTTCAGACAAATTACACTGTTTACAGTTGACAATTCTGTAATAAAAATGTATTTACTAATCACAAATGAAAAAGCTTACTACAATTCAGCGACCCCCCAGCATTTGAAAAAGAATTTCGAATTTATTTTTCCACATGTATAAAACGTGTTAATTTTTGTAAATACGGTCGTTCGTACATGATAATAACGGAAGTTAAAAGCGATAACGATATTAAATTGAAAATTTAGTGGTAATTTTCTCAACAAGCATCCCGTAAGTTAGACTATAAAGCCAAAGTAACAAAAATTCAATAAAATATTAGAATGTATAAAATGTTTTGAATTTTCAAGATTACCAAGTAAATAAAAATTATATAAAAAAGCTTTTTTGTTGCATAACATGTCATGTAACTTTGTTACGATTTTCTTCTATAAGATAATTTTCCAAACATCAGATTGTCGATAAATATGTCAACACCTCACACTTATCTCTGTGTTAAAATGCTTTCTGCCATATCTTCAATAAAAATGAAGTAATATGTCAAATGTGATTAATTAAACTTAACCCTCTAGAGCCATTCGTATCATATTTGATACAGTATTTCCCTATAAGGAAACATTTGGTATTTCCCTATGAGGAAACATTTGGTATTCATTGACTGAGCAGTTAGTACTGCTTTCATTTGAAATTTATAAAATATTTCTCTTAAAAAATTTTTCAGGAAAATATTTCTTTCAAGGCTTGTTTTCATACTGTATCAAATATGATACGAATGGCCCTAGAGGGTTAAAATCAGATATCTTTCTCAAATAACGTTTCACAAAAGTATAGTTTATTTTTTTAAAGTTTTTGATAAAGGGAATTATATTCTGTTGACAGATTTATCAGTATGGACGATTTTTTTCAATTTTATTGATAATCAGAAAAATAATTTCAATTTAAATTCAGTCTGAAATGCAGCAAAAGTTTTCCTAGTTGTAAATATTAAATATAATCAATTAGCTTCGAATTAAAAATAAAAGCTTCAAGAAAGAATTTTCATTTTAAAATATATTAAGTTTTGCTTCTCTTTGAGATTAAAAGAGTGACTGGAAGTGAGAGAAACAGAACGAAAATTAAAAGAACGGATAAAACAACACAGATGATGGCATTTAAATTTTGGAAGACCGTAATTTATAAGAAAACAGGAATCCAGAACAGTGTTTCACAATTGATAAGGGCGAAAAAAGAAACAATTATCGTAGAACTTACGGTTAAAACAGTCAATTTCAACAGTGTAATTATGAGAGTCAACTGCCATTTTAGTAGTTCACTCAAATTCGTGAAGTTAAGATACCAAAGATGAAAATTTCCGCGAAAATATTTTTTTAGAAGAAACAAAAAGAAACTACTTTAAGTCGGTGGTAAAATGGCTAAAGCCGAGATACCAGATAACGTTGGAGATTTTTCTTTGAGTTTTGTTAAGAATTTTTAGTCGCATAAACAAAGTACCAAACCATATGTAGCAGTAGCAGTAATATTCGATGCACGGTTGAATAACAGATTTATAATATTCAAGGTAGATTACGGCACACAAGGAATTGTCTTTCCCAGCAGCAGACTTGGCAATTAATTCAATATAATAATTCCACTTAACGACAGTGAAAAGTGTGAGAAGCAAGAAAGAGCAGTGAATTACTGCTCAGAAGGGTGAGGGTGGGGTTTAACATCGAGTATTCTGAAGGGAAGGTAAAAACGAGATTAATTTTGGTTTAAGGACGTTCGAATGAACAAGTTGCTTGTTACAACTAGTGGTATACAATTGCACTTACACACTAAAGAATATAATAGTATAACTAAAATTCTTGACGAAAAATAAATCCGTCGAGATTTAACCAGATCGGTCACTTAAAGAATGCTGAATAAAGAATAAAGAATGCTGAATAAGTTCGCACAATATTGGAGGACACATTCTATTTTTAAGTTTCTCGAGTACACATGCAACTACACGTAATCCACAGTGTTTAAAAAACGGAGCTTTTGCAAAACATGTCTAATCACTAAAAATATAATTTCAAGTAAAAAAAAATGTCATATTAAAAATAAAATTCAATGATATACACTCCTGATCGACACTTAAAAATCTTTAAAAATATTTTTTTTTTTACAGATAGATTTTAAACTCCTACCACGCTCAACTTTGCTAAATTTGCTTGCTTTAGGCATGGTAACACCTTTATGCAGTGATTGCTAATCTCTAACTGAACTAAAAACATTGGAATTACCATAGATCTAACAATTTATACCCCTGGTCTTATAATTTTGATCATGTGTAAATCGCCTCATTTTATAAAAATGTAAATTTCTAAATAAAATGTTTGGAATATAGCTTTTTGTTTCCATAACCTTTTAGATTGTAGTATTGGTAACCTTAAGTGGTAGAAGTTTAAAATCTATCCGTAAAAAATATTTCTTTTAAAGATTTTTAAGTGGTCTTAAAATTTTGATCAGGAGTATATATATATATATATATATAAAATCTATTTTATATATATATATATATAAAATCTATTTTATATATATATATATATATATCAAATGCATTGATATATATATATATGTATATAAATATATAAAATAGATTTTATATATATATATATATATATATATATATATACCAATGCATTTTATTTTCAATCTGACATTATTTTTTTACACATGTTTCTTGTTTTCCTCTTTGTTTTTATTTCCTCTTTGTCCTTCTCTTTCCCCTTTTTTGATTTCTCTTTTTGTTTTCTCATCTTTCCTATCCTCTTTACCTCGTACGAAAAAATTTTGCCAATAAAAAGAAGTGAATTTTCTTCAATTGTCTTTTAAAAAATAACGTTTATTACCATCATTACTAACTAGCTGATGAGACATTGTTCTTTCAATGTCTCAAACAAAATGTACACATTGTAGTAGACTGTAGTTTGTACATGGTCTAGAATATAATTTATAATAAACATTCATTGCTCTATTTCTATATTGAGCACTATTCTAAATTAATGTTTTGAATGTTGTAAATATTTTCTTCATTCCTTATTCATTTCGAGATATATATAAATAAATAAATAAATAAATATATATATATATATATATATACATAAGCATGAAGATATATATATATATATATATATATATATATATATATATATATATATATAAGGAAAAATGTATAAATAAAAGTGACATGTGACGCAGTTGATGTTGCAACATAGAGATTATGACCGCGTAAAAAATATTGGCTACGGATAGACCCCTAAAGGTTTTGAACATTGAAATTTATACAAAAGACTTTTCTTCCTGAATCCACCAATTTCACCGAATTTGGTTCACTCCGTATTTTGCTGAGCAAACCTCAAAAACTAAAAATAGTTTTCTTATCTATTGTCTGATTTATTTAATTTTAGTTCCTCAATCTGTTTTTTTAAAGAATGTCTTTGGAGACTTGACACAGACCCTTCTAAGTTGCGAAAATTTAAGCGGTGCCTTCGAGCTAAGAAGTAAATTTCGTAGCAAAATCTTCCAAAATAGTCTACTGGTAAATTTATCTCAGCGTTGACCTCTCAATTCTGATGCAATAAAATAAAATAAGAAAATGTAATTTCTTTTAAAAATTTACATATATTTTTGTATGATTTTTAAGTTGTTGCACATCAAAAAGTTAATTTAAAAGTGTAATAACATTTATTGTCAAAAGCCTTGATGACTGGTTGTTAGGCTTTAATATGTATTAATATTTGACGATTATATATTTAGCACTATAATTTAAGTAGTAATCACTTCAAATATATCGGCGTATTGATGAGTTATAACAAATCGTTTTAGTAAGTTCACGGGAATCAAATCACCGGGAAATGTTTACGTAAAAAGGCTAACAAATGGATTCTAATTTTATTATAGTATAGGGTACAACTCCTATATCATCCAACAACCAATCTTTTAAGTGAAGAATTTGATAAATTTGAAACGACAGTAGAACTTGTTGTTCAATCAATAAATGATAAGTGTTTTTTTAAAATGACTAAGTTCACAACAGTTCACTAAGTTTTACAACAGATGATGTTCCCAGAAGTGTGTGCGTATAGTTTCAGATGGTAGTCAGTTAAGTGCCATACGTGATATACGCTTTGGGCGATTATGTCTCGAAAGAGACATGACTGGGCAGAAGATTATCCCGCAGTAGATTGCTATTGCTTTCTGTGGTAGATTGGTTGCCAGCCAAGGCTATAGAACCTAATCTGTCATATCATTTAACCCATAACTAGAGTAAAGAAACGGATTAATACCTTTCTCAATGGTATTTGAGCGTAAGTGATTGCAATGAATTCAACTGGAATTCGATCTCGGCTCCCAAATTTCAGGTTCTGAGTCGGTATCCACTGCAACACAACACACATCCACACACACATTCAGATGGTAGCGCATCTATAAGGAATTACTATAGTCAAGCTTAAAATTCAGTGTATATAATTTCGCGGATGAGTAAACAACTTTGTTTTTCATAGCGTCAAATATGCCGGATTTCGTGCCAAAGAAAGTGTATCAGCGGCGAATTTTACTGAACTACTTTATTGAAAAGTAATTTGCAGCTTAAGCCCACAGATTTCTTGTTTAAACTTACGGTGGCCGTGCTATGTCGGAAACAACATGCAGATATTGGTTTAGACGCTTCAAAAATAAAGATTTTGATGCTGAATATAAAGAACGCTCTGGCGCACTGAAATGTTTGAAGACGAAGAATTGGTTGCATTACCTCATGATAACTCATGTCAGGCCCAAGATGAACTTGCAGAATCATCAGAAATTGATCGCAAAATAATTTCGAATTGTTTCAAAGCATTAGGAATGATTCAAAAGCAAAGACACTGGGTACCGTACGAGTTGAAGCCGAGAGATGTCGAACCGCGTCTTGTCACATCTACTTCAACGGCACAAAAAGAAAGTTTTTTTGTATCGCATCGTGATCGGTGATGAAAAGTGGGTACACTACGATAAAATTAAGCATAAAGATTGTGAGGTAAGCCCGAACATGCATCAACATCGAAGCTTCTGTTCTGCCTTTAGGTGGATCAGCTGGGTATAGCTTGTTATATGCTGCCCAAATCGACTGAAACCATCACGAGAGATTGCTACCATGTACAACTGATGCATTTCAGCTGAGCATTGAAGAAAAACGGCCGCTATACAAGCAGAAGGACTACAAAGTAATTTTACAACATGACAACTCTAGGCCACATGCTGCAAAACGTTTGAAAATTATTGTAGAGTAGCTAGCATCCCTTCAGCATTCTAACCGATAGACTTGCGCGTAGCCTAGAAGAGTCTACGAGTATGCATTTAAAGTGTCAGTTTTAATAAGTTGTGACAAGCAGATTAATAATCGGGCTAATTTACTTCGTCAGCTATTCACCATTTAGACTTTCTTCTCTTTTGCGCGTAAGTTTGTTTTGTTAATTGTTTGTAACTTATTGTTTTGCATTTTTTGTATATATCTGTTAACAATCGACAATACAACAAAAACATACTTGAAAAAACGAAAAGATGGGAAGTCTTACATTCCCCACCGTAACCTCCTGATATCACCTCGTTAATTTGTCACTTGTTTTGATCGATGGCACTTGGCTTGACTGAGCAACACTACCATTTTTATGAAAAAGCAAAAAAAGAAAATGTGTCGATGCGTGGTTAGCATTTTTTCACGTGGAATTCAAATGCTGCCAGAAATATGAGAAAAAAAATGCTTTCACAATAACAAGTTTCTTGTTAGGTTTTGTAAATAAGACATTACTTTTCATGAAAAATCCGCGAGAACTTATTAAATGATCTAATATATATACATAGCAAAATAGTAGCCAGTTGAATCAACAGATGATAAATTTAAAAAGTGCTCAATGTTCAATCAAATCAAATGAACTGAATATGCAGAGTTAACAATATGTCAAAATAATTTGCCTAAAGAGACTAGCGTGGTCAAAATCTAGGTAGTAAGTAAGTGCTCTGTATTCGATTCTTTGATATATATATATATATATATATATATATATATATGTCTGTGTGTGTGTGTGTGTTTATTTGAAATAGAACCTTTCAGAAAGATTCTTTAAAAACGGCACACGAGGAAGATTTTATTAATTTTTTATTTTATTTTTCTAGTATTCTAACATATTTTCTGTTCGTAATGTAAACATGCAAAAATACTCTGTATTTATTGTTTTTCAGCGCTTTCAGCCACTTCAGTGGCCATTCCCAAGGATGTTAAGTTTTCAATGGTGTTATTTTTTCCTCATGTTTTAACTGTAACGTAATCTCTTTTGTGTTTTTGGAAAGGAGCGTACTTTCAAAGCTCTGACGTGCCGCACGCAGTTAGAAATCGCATGGACATCTTTCTGTTGTAAAAACTTTCAATACTACATTTCGTCTATTAAATAATGTAATATATTCTTGATATATATGCCTGTAGGCAGCAAGTATTCATTCAAACAAGTTTTATAATAATCAACCGACAAAACCTCCTTGTTCACTGTTTATTTTTTTTTTTTTAAATTTCCGAATGTTTCTTAATCACGGATAAACTGTCTTGTGTACATTTAACTCCATTGGTCTTGTTCGATAACTTTCCAATGTGTCAGTAACGGATAATATTCCTGCATTATTTTAGTGCAGTCTTTCTCTCGCTGTTACTCGTCGTAGGTATTTGTTTTCATGAATTCTTTTGGAAATGCGTTCTGATATTTTGTATAGGGGTTAATGTAATTCTGCAAAGATGAACATTGCTATTTCAAAGATTTCTTTTCTGAGATGTTTTTCTTGTTTCTCATATATTATTTTTCTTTCGTTGACCGGACTTCTGTCCATAAGCCAGAAGAACACTCACCAATATTCAGATAATTTTTAGCTTATATAGGCTCTATATTAGAGAGTATCAAACACAATAATCTGATTTTTAGTCGAGGCGGGCTTTCCTATTTTCTTATACCCAATGAAAAACTGTCGATATTTATGCTTGCAGCGCAGACGGGGATATGAACGGGGCCTGGATTCATAAATCTTGTTGTTCAATCAAGAATATTGTCTGTATTTTTACGCTGTTTGTGTAAATGGGAGAAAAATCAATCAAAATTAAATTAACTTCTGATCGGCCGAATTTTGGACCATTCTTTGTTTTCTTGATGAAACGAAGAGCACGAATCTTTCTTTATTACTGTTGATCGATCGATTCTCGAAAGTGCAACAATATAATTATTGTGCGGGATTTTAGATCTTTTAAGGAGTTAAAGTTGTTTCGGAAGGCATGAAAGTCTCTCACTTCGTTTCAGCCGAACAATCCTTAAGGCCGGACATGAACATTTTAACTCTATTACCGTGAAATTTGTAACTTAAATATGAGTAAATTTATAAGTAAATCTTAGAAAGAATATTCTAAGATTTTTACACAATCAAATCAAGAGTTTATTTTCAACAACAGCACAAAATAGATGTTCGCAATTAAAACTAAACAAAGATTTTAAAAATGTTGATACTCCAGATTCAATGCGCATAATTTTCAAACATTTTCTTAATACTACGAAATTAAAAATAATTATATCAATGCTACGATTGTTGTAATCAATTTAAGAAATTTTAAATTAAGAAAACGCACTATAATTTTACTCTTACTTTTAGAAATAAGTAAACTTTTACGATTTCAAACTCGCTAATATTCACGTGATTAAAGACAGTTTCTGAAAGGATTTACTTTTTTCATACATTTTATTAATTTATAAATAATTTCATCCCAAACAATTCAATAAAAGCCACTGAGATGCAAGGAGTTACAGTGAGGACAATAAAAGAATAGCTTTTAAGGAGACAAAATATGACAATACATTCAAACTTCTTAATATCGTAGCTGAGTCATCATTGCGTATTAATCATGGAGACTCAGAGAGTGGTACTGGTCTTTGAAGCAAGCGTTGGCAACTATTATCCAGTGCCTACCCAGCACTTGAAGAGTGCTCAATCGAAGGGCGAGAACGTAAACATTTCTTCGTAAGAAAGGTGATAAATCCATCTAAAGTGAAGGAAACTGAGAAAACGTTACTGAGGAAAAGGGACAAAAAAGCTGGAAGAGAGTTTCACGAGTCAGAAGTGTGCGAGAATGAACCACTCTGCTAGATCTCTGCTTCACTTCTACGCTTGATTTCTGCCATGCCACACAGCCTTGTCTTCTTGGCAACTCTGATCATGCTGTGGTTTCTGTCAATATTTTTCTCCACTCCCTTTCCCCCAGGGTCCTCCGATCAGCAGAATCTCTTACTGCTATCAAAGGGCGGACTGAGAGTCACTCCGAAATTTTCTGTTCGATGTCTCTTGGAAAAAATTTATAATCTCCTCCTTTGGTTCTGTAGCCTTGGTCGGAAATCAGTCTATTGCAGACAATAATGGCAACCTACTGTGGGAAAATCTTCAGCCCATTTAGTCATGTCTCCTTCGAAATGATCATCAAACCGTGTATAATGTATGAGACTTAACGAAATGATATGCGATTATCGATAATTAGATAAAGTAGTATTGGGTTTCAATCAGACAAAATATGCATTTGTTTATTTGTCATCAATGCAATAGAAAGTTCCTTTCGACCTAATCAAACGACTCCTGAATTGTCCCATGTTCAGCAGAATCAAATTTTCTTTCAAAACTCTGTTCCTAAATAGCCAAACCTCATTTCTCAACCCAACACCTGTATTTATATTTCTTCATTCTCGTCAGTTGCAAGATTTCGCATCTGACATTTACATGGTTTCACACATGATCAAAGACTTTTACACCTGCTGCACTGTGTATAACGTTTTTAATTATAGAATCCAACGATGTGGCCTGATAATCAATATCCAGTGTTCATTAATATTCTGCTGTTGGCTTATAACGATTGTTTATTGATTTTTTACATATTTAAAACGCAAATTCAATCAAACAAATCAATAATTATTTCCAAGTCAGTTCATTAAAAATGAACGATGACTTTTCTTCGTGAAGATCGCATATTTTACCAGCATGAATCTTACTAAAAAATATAGACGTCACATATGTATGGCGTAGTTTGTAGTCATTATTGAATTTTCCAAAATATTTCTATATGTCGTCTCCAGTCTCTTCGAAATGTATGGCTCATCCCAACTTACTATCCGTCATAGTACTAATCAACTTTTGCTCCATTACTAATCGGTCATCAATTTCAATCAGTTAAGTGCCATACGTGATACATGCTTGAGCGATCTTGTCGCTTTCGACTCATGGCTGACTAAGCAGAAAATTTCTCTGCAGTAGATTGCCATTATTTTCTGTGGTAGGCTGGCTGCCAATCAAGGGTATAAAACCCAATCTGTTCTGATATTCAACTCATAGATGGAGGGAGAAGAGATGGATTCATACCTTTCCTAAGTGTATTTGCGCATATGAATCCAAAGAATTCAACTGGAATTCGAACTCTGCTCATTTCTCATCACGAGTGGATATCCTTTACACTAGTCATCTACACAAGCAAATTAGGTAGGTTCCTCGTTGTTCTTTTGGTCCCTCTTAATTTGAATATATCCCGTGAGTACCAAATGTACCAAACCTTCTATCCTTGTCATGTGTCCTAAAGATTTAAACTGTCTCTTTCTGAATCTAAATACAAGTGACTTTTTTCTTCATATTTTCTTAAACCTTTCTTATTGTTCACATGTTTTGTCCAAAGTATTCTCTGTAGAACTGCCTTTCTCCCGCCACACATCTCCTCTTCATCTGTGATGAAGTTTTCAAGTGTTTACTGTCACATAGGAGAACATATTTTGCATAGCAATGCAAAACTCGTATGTCTGTTTCGAACAAAACTTTCCTGTTTCTTGATAGTTTGTTTAACTTTTGAAAAGTATATGGATCAGTTATAACAAATTTAGTATAAGAGATAAAGAAATTGTATTTAGAATAGACTGCTCTAAGGGTAGTTTTGCTCCAAACCGCTAATTACTACAAAACCAAAACAGTGAACAAGAGGGATAGACCGCGATATTTGAAATGCTTAGCATTAAATACACATCCTCAATTTTCATGATGAGTTCAGTACATTGATCATCTTTATCCTTTCAGTTCCAGATCACAGGTTCTGATGATGAAAAGTTTATCTTGATTTCTCCTTATTAGTATACTTAGTAGCGGATGTTGATGTTTGGATAAGATCATTCTTATCTCAACTGCTCCGACGAGCTTAAGCCTCCTCTACAAGAATTTACTCAAGCAACCAGACTGGCAACAAGGTTCCACCTTTTTACAGTTAAATCAACCAAATGCAAACGCTACTTCTACTCTATCAGCTTCCTTTCTCACACTTCCTGCCTGTGGAACTCCCTTCTGTATACTTGCTTCTCTAATGGCTACAATCTCCAAGAATATAAATGCAGTGTCAATTCCCTTCTGTTGTCCACTTGACTCCAGTCCTCCCCTGCTCCATTGCCCATCACCTCGTGAATCTTGTTCTTTTCATTTCTCACTCTACTATCGCAACAGTCTTTACACTGGTATCCCCATCCTTCTCTTGTCCTTTCTCCAGCACCCCCTGTAACTGGTTCGCCTTTCTCTTCGCTCTCCTCCTGCTTAAACTTTCACTCTTCTCTTATGTAGCCCCCTGCGCATCAGTGGCGGTACCGTCTTGCTTTGAGTGAAACGATTAAAAAATACTATGACTACATGTCATCAGCATAGGCCCCGTCATTCTTGGCCTCGGGATGGAAAACAGTAACACGCTTTTCTATTAGTAGATACTTTTGGTATATTGCATGGATTGCTTGACTGATAAGTGCTCATCATTAAAATCTGTATTTGTTTCTATGCAAAGTATTTGTCTTGGAAGAGATTAGTTAGATTGGCGCTGTTATTTCTTCCTTGACTAACTCCTAATATGGTTTGAAATGATTTCGTATTTGGGTCTTTCCCAGAAATGTATCACTTGAATAACTGATAGTTTCTTTATCAGGTCTATACATTCAATTGAGTCTTCCAAGATCTTTGGATGAGAAAAGGAAGTCACTATTGATGTGGTTATATTCATCAATGAAGTCAGCATAGCAGGCGTACAATTTTCTGTTAGAGAGCAATACCATTTCCTGGAGTTGACTGATTCAGGTATCTGTTGCCAATACATCTTACAAAACCGAAAACCAAATTGGATTGTGAGGAGATGACTTTCATAGAACGAGGATTTCAAGGTTTACCGAAAACGAACTAATATAAAAGGCCTAATTAACTTCTAGTCCCATCATAAAAACAAATTATAATATAGGTTTCTCAAAAGTTTCAAAATATTTCATCCTCGAAATGCAAAGGTTTTACAATATATAATATTTGGAAAAAAAGGATTCAAAATGCATTGCTTCCGGAATACAAAGGTTTTGAAACATGCATCCCCTAGAATACCAAGGTTTCAGAATATATAGGCCCCGGAATGAAAAGGTTGCTGAAGACAATGGTTTCAGAATATATATATCCCTCGGAATTCAAAGGTTTCAGAATATATAGCGCCCGGAATTTAAAGGTTCCAGAACACATAGCTTCTGGAATACAAAGGCTTCAGAATATTTATACCCCAGAATAAAAAGGTTTTAGCATATATAGCGCTAGGAATATTTAGATCCCGGATGCTGAAGCTAAATCTTTGCTTGTGTTACTATCAGTTGGATAAAAGACTTCTTGATAGTATATCAGGTACAACTAGTGCCTGCTACTGAGTTATATCTTCTCACTGTCATCAGAAGACTTTGACATCGTAATGGAATATTGTACAGATCATGTGTGTTTATTAACAGTATAAGTGGTTTATGGCCCGTTAACAGCTTAAAGGACCTGAGTCTTGTGAGATATTTGTCAAACTTCTCACATGCCCATAAGCAGCACAAACACTTTTTCACAGTTTGTGCGTATTTCCTCTCAGCGCTATTGAATGTACGTGAGTCAAATGGTATTATTTTTTATTTTTTTATTTATTTCTTGAAATAAAGCTGCTCCGAGACCATAACTGCCAGCATCCGCGTTGACTACTGTAGCTCAGGTAGGATCATAGTAGGATAGAATTGGTGCTTGATTTAGTAATTCCTTTACTTATTTTAAGAATTATCTTGTGGGTAATTCCACACAAATACAATGTTATTTTTATTTTTATATCAGTCATTAGTTTTATTGCTTCAGACAATTTTGGTAAGAATTTGCCTAAGTATCTGACAATGCCGATTACACGACGTAATTCAGTTAAATTTGTAAGTGCAGGCAACTTCTAAAAGGCTTTTAGTCTTTCCTTGCTGAGTTGAATTCCGTCTCCAGAAATTATCTATCCAAAATAGACTAATCGTGTTTTTTTGAATTTACACTTTTCCTTGTTAAAGCTTGAGTTCAGCTTTTTGTAAAGTTTAAAGAACTTTTTTTTAGTCTTAGTTCTGTCATAGATTAGAACATCGCCGACAATTATTTCGACTTTTTGAAAATCTTTCAATAATTCTGCCATTTTTCATAGAAAGATTTCCGGTGCTGACGTTATATCAAAAAGAAAATTGTTTCTGTTCCTACACTTTAATAATTTGTATCTGGGTCTTAATCGACATTTTTCTCGTGGATTTCTTTCTTTCATTTGAACTTTTATTTGCTCACTGTTTCTGGCCATCTCTTTCTGGCCATAGCTTTTTCGAGTTTCAAATCAGGAATTTATTGTAATCTTTTGGATAGGTTATAATTTTGTAGTCCTATAACAAGATGTTCTATAATGTGTTCGTTTTTCTTTAGTAACTCACAGGCTTTTGCTAATTCATGTAATTTGCGATTAAAGTTTTACGCTGCTTTTTCTGATAATTGAACACGAACATTAAATTTTGTCTTTCCATGAATTATATTTCTTTTAAACATAAAATAGTAATTGAATTTTGCCAAAACTAAGTCGTACACATTTGCGTCTTCTCATCGTGAGAAAGAAAATGTCTGGAACATATATTCAGTTTTGCTTTCTATGCAATATATAGATGTACAGACTTGAGTATTGTTATCTTCTTCCCATAGTTTCAATGTGATATATCCCGGAAAGGAATATCAGGGAAAAGAATAGTGTAAGAATAATACTTAACACTGAAGATAGATTAGAAGAGATTTATTATACAACATTACAATAAACCAATAAACCAATAGACGTACAAGAACAATCAACGAATAGTAACAGGAATCACGATCAAGTAGAAAATTTATCCGCCTATGACGCATGCGTATGCGTCCGTTTAGTGACGTATGCTGTATTTGCCAACCTTCCCACGCAAGGCTAGATGTGACACAAGGTCTATTTATTGTGGGTCTTCCCGGTCATATAGCCAGGCCAAAAAATGTCTGTCTATTTTTCCCCAGTCGTGATTCTACCCTTCGGCGGAACAACGACTGGGTTAGTGCTCTCTGCTCGGAAGCAGAGAGCGCCTTCTACCCGAAGGCAGTGAACTGACAGTGTCATAGCGTCGTCAGTCTAGTGACGTATGCTGTATTTGCCAACCTTCCCACGCAAGGCTAGTTGTGACACAAGGTCTATTTATTGTGGGTCTTCCCGGTCATATAGCCAGGTCAAAAAATATCTGTCTATTTTTCCCCAGTCGTGATTCTACCCTTCGGCGGAACCACGACTGGGTTAGTGCTCTCTGCTCGGAAGCAGAGAGCGCTCTCTTCCGAAGGCGGAGAGCTGACAGTGTCATAACGTCGTCAGTCTAGTGCCAATTTTCCGTGTTATTAATTTAAAGTATTTTGTTTTGTTTTTTTTAGAGGTCGGTGCATTTTTCTTTTTTTTTTTTCGAATTGGGTCCTGTTCTTCTAGAAATTAATTTTCATCTTTTGGCAAGGATATTTCTTTGACATCATGTTCGACTAGGCTTAGGATGGAAAGGTCAATCTCATGAGACTGGCCGCTGGAAAGTCAAACCAACACAAAGCCGTCACGATATGCGGTAAATTTAACAACACTTTTATTAAAAACACCCCGCTTAATCCGTCTTGATCTCAACATTCACCAGTGCGGCCGGAAGTTCTTACAATCATCGTCATTATTATTAATGATATTATAACAAAACCTAAAATGAATATTAGAAATAAAAAGTACACTATCACCCGATAAATTATTTTCATATAACATGTTTTTGAAAAAACTTTTACTTCAAGATCCTAACATTTGTAGAAGATACTATCAGTATTAATTATTCACTTAAATTTTTCATATTTATCCTACAATTCAAATACACGAATATGTGCAATTTTGAATACACGCTTAAACTATGCCAACAATTCAAGAATTAAACACTCGCACTCAGACGCATAAGCTAATCCATATGCAGCTCGGCACAAACACATGCTTACAACATAAAACGAATACGTAAGTCTACACTACCAACGAAAGCAAAATGATGGAATTGAAAACTCGACACAAATTCGTATTATTTCACTTCCAAAATATATGATGAAGACAATCAAATTAGCGAAATATGTTAAATTTGAAAACAATGTCCTTCTTTAATCATTTTCGTCGGATTTAACCCATATATTTGATACACATGCATGTAACAAAGATTGCGTTTGGAATTTAAGGAAAAATAATAAGTAAATTTGTTTCTAGACGATAACGCCTTTAAGGTAAGCTGACTTTCTAATGCTGACTCAATATCAAGAGAAAAATCATATATATATATATATATATATATATATATATATATATATTTCCAGATGAAGAGGACTCAAGGTTTTTTTTTTATTATGAGTCCTCTGGCATTTATTTTACAAAAAACAGTGCTCAATATAATGAGTATTATAGAGCTTAATATAATTATATAGTTATGTATCAATTGTAATTGCGACACGGAAATATATATATATATATATATATATATATATATATATATATATATATATCAACTGTACATTACGACCCGAAAATTTCAATGTTTCGAGATAGATTCTCATCATCAGGCAATGTTGATGTTAGTTGTGCAGATGATTTACATTTCTGCACAACTAACATCAACATTGCCTGATGATGAGAATCTATCTCGAAACATTGAAATTTTATATATATATGGAAATGATATCTACACTTTTTCTTGCACATATATATTCATATTTACTAAAGTTACCGTCCAACATACACTTAGACACACAATCGTTTCTACATAAACACGCGCATACATTTTACACACTACACCGTCTAAAATATTCCTCACATATGTATTTAAACATCATCCATTGCTTAAATACACTTGACACGTGTTTTAAAACACACACAATCACACATACACGTATATTAACTAACGTTACCGTCTAAATATACATTTAAGCAGACAAGTATTTCAATTCAAACATACACCTACACTATTATACACTTTATCATCCAAAATATTCCACGCACATACATTTAAAATGATCTATTGCTTTATTACACGTATAATATTTCAGACTAGTAAGAACTAACCCGAAATTACAACATACTATAACACGATTTCTGGTGCCGAGAAAAAGAGAAGAGAAGAAAAGATATAAAATTGATTTTTTTTATTTGTTTTCTTTATTCTTCATCCGCTAGAAGCTACGTGAAGGATATTCTAAAAAGACCACCCAAGAAAATAGATAAATGAATTTCGGCCATAAAAAACGAACAACCATTCGAGATAAAGTTTTTTTTAGAATAAAATAATACAACGCAGATTTGGAAAGCGGTTACACACAAAGTTTTGATAAGAAAATAAATTTTGGAGCATTATTTAGATTTGGTCATTTGGCTGGACCATACTACTTGGACAGCAGTAAGAGCAGTTATGTGTGTGTGAGTGTGTGGATATCTGTTTTTATATTATTATTGCTGTTATTTGACTTTTATCCCCTCCTGACCTCTGAGATATTTCTGTCAGGAGATGGTTGTTTCTTAGTTTCTATTGATAGCTTAGAGACACAACGTTTTCCCAAGCACATGAGCAGACCTAAGTAGTTTTGCCACCGGAACCCTCCTAAGACGTCAAGGTGAGGCATCAGAATTCCGGAAAATAGTCAAAAACAAAAAAATCAGCTTGAACTGCTTCTTTGTAAATTTCTCTGATCTGATCTACCTTGTCTCTGTACCTCTATCTTTGATGTTTTCCTGTTTCGACTGTGAACGCGAAATCTGGGTATACCTCGTGTATATATATATATATATATATATATATATATATATATATATATATATATATATATATTATACTATAGTCATCCGTAGACAGATTACAGCTCATCAGTACGGCTTAGACTCTGTTCGCTTACCTAACCCGGGATCGAAACCCGACCTAATCGGCGTCAGTTGGCGATTCTACCCCTAGGCCACGAGCGTCCGGCAGAAGAAGGCAGGCAGGCTTTTTAGCGCGTATAAACAAGCCCAATAGCTAGAGTGCTCCAATTCATTATCCAATGAGAGAGATATATTAACTTTAAGTTATAGTAAATACACTTAGAGCACTGCCCTCTCTAATTTATTTCTAGCAATTAAAAAACAACAACAAAATCTCAATTATTACCATGGATATCATCTCAAAAACTAAATCTTTTAATGGAAGAAAAAATAGATGTAACTTAGAAAAAAAACTTGGTATCTTAAAACACTTAAATAACTCTAATTTATTAAACAAAAGAAGTGACTTAATGACCACATGCAAACATAAAAATAGATGGCCGCTAAAATACGTTAACCCGGATGAACTTAGATCCCTGACGTATTTTTATTTATCTTATTTTATCATTATTATTATATTACATTATATTAATTTTGTTATTTTTTATTTCTTTTTTTTTTCATTAATGTCTTTTGTTTTTCCCTAAAATAAAAACAAAAAATCTCCCTTGAGCGAGAAGCACAAAGCGTATAACCTCAGCCCTAAAAATATCCTACGCATTAATATTATTTTAACATTTAAAATTTTACAATTTTATATTTAAATTTTACCCCAATTCAAATTAAATTATACAATTAAAAACATCAAAAGACAGAAACAATGCTAGAAACAAACATTCAGATCCTGGAATGGTCTGTTCATAATAAGCACCTGATGATTGCATGATGCATGAAACTCTGAGTAGTGCCACCGATGTAGGATAATATGTATATTTATTAATATATACTTTATATCTTTGTTGCATTACATCGAGCACTGTTTTATTGACACCATAAATATATTTATCTATTTATATCTGCGCATGTATTTCCACATATATATTTATGAATAGCTTTCTCTCTCTCTCTCTCTCTCTCTATATATATATATATATATTTAGTGCATCGAGGCAGCAAATAATTTTCTAAAAATATACTGTTAAATATAAGAGACAATGAATGTCTATTATGTTTAATCATGAGCCGTTCTAAACGTCGTATTTTGGCTTTAATTTCAGGTGAAAATAAAGACAAAAATTCTCCAGTATTTAGATAATTTTTTATTAAGTTGGTTCTATGCTTTCGGCTCACATGAGCCATCTTCAGAGAGGTTATAAGGACTGTAACACAATAACATACACCATCAGCGACGATTTTATCTTGTGTTGACATAAAACTCCGCTAAGCAACGGCAATAGTTACCAAAAATAACAAACGCAGTTCGCAAATTTGCAATGCGGTTCTATGACGTCACACCGCGTGAGAGAGACACACACACACACACACATATATATGTGTGTGTGTGTATGTATGTGTGTGTGTGTGTATTGATATATATCAAGAGCATTTCATTTTTCATATAAAATTTAAGCAATCTATTAGTAATAACTGGAAATTACCAAGTGCTAGTTGTCAGGGTCTCATTCACCGAGCGTTTTAAAGTTTTATAATTAGCAACTCCTGCTGATCAAGTTCCGGGCTTCTATTCAAGGAATACGGTACTATGTTTAAAATACTTCAGACGGTATAAGTTTATTCGAGTAGCTTATCGTTCGTTAAGACTGAACATAATTCCCGAGATTTTATCTAAACCAGTAGCCTTCTTAGAGTCAAGACTTTTGAGAAATCTTGGGACTATTCGGGCTGTAAAAAAATTAGTGATATTGTGCACTGTGAGATGGGAAAAGTCAGGAAAGTGATTCTCTTTGTGATCCAATGTTGGATTAGACGTAAAGATCGTCGTAAAGCGTTTTGCCTCATCTGATGATGAGGAGATCATCTTGCGGTCATTAATCATTCTAAAGAATCGACGCTTTGTCATTATTCAGAATTTGGTTGAAGATATTCCAAAACTCTAGGGATCCAATTTGTTTACTTTCAACATTGACCTGGGTTGTTTATGCATGTCTATTGTGGTGCTCGGAACGAGAAATCGGGGAGCCGAGTTCGAATTCCAGTCGAATTCATTGCATTCTCTTACGCGCAAATACCCTTGGGAAAGGTATTAATGCGTCTATTCTTTCCAGTTATGGGTTAAATAACAGGACAGATTGGGTTCTATAGCCTTGGTCGGCAACCAGTCTACCGCAGAAAGCAATGGCAACTTACTGCGGGATAATTTTCTGCCCAGTCAGTCATGTCTCTTTCGAGACATGATCGCCCAATCGTGTATCACGTATGGCACTTAACTGACTGACTGACAGTTTGTATGCTACAGTATAACGCTTCATTTTGTTTTAAAATTTTACAATAGTTTTGGCAAATTATATTTTTAGTTGCTTCTTATAGACAAGAATATGTTTGGTCTTCATACACAGAGAAATTGTTCAACATAAGCAAAACATGTTCAACATTAATATTTTTAAAAAGCATGTGTATATTTACGTGCCAACCGAGAATATACGGAATCCCAGTCATAGTACTGAAGAAATGTGCCCCAGAACTCTCCTCTGTCCTCTCTAAACTCTATAGCCTCTGCCTATCTGCTTCCTGCTTTCCTGCCTGTTGGAAGTCCTCCTGCGTAGTACCTATATTTAAGAATTCTGGCGAACCCTCAGACCCCGCCAATTACCGTCCTATTAGTCTCCTTCCAATCTTTGGCAAAGTTTTCGAAACCATTATCAACGCCGAGGTGATTCAGCACCTTATGACCAACGGGCTTCTCTCTGACAAACAGTATGGGTTTCGCTTCACCAGGTCTACTGCTGATATGCTAACGACCATTACCGAGTACATATACCAGGCACTCGACAAGAATGGTGAAGCCCGAACCGTTGCCTTGGATATCTCCAAAGCATTCGACAGGGTCTGGCATGCTGGCCTCTTGTGCAAACTGCGGAGCTATGGGATAACTGGACATCTGTTTGACCTCATCCAGTCCTTCCTCTCTAACCGCACATTAAAGGTGGTATTAAATGGGCATGCCTCCCAAAACTATCAGACGAACGCGGGCGTCCCTCAAGGTTCTATCCTAGGTCCCACGCTATTTCTGATCTACATTAATGATCTCCCCGACACCATTAGATCCCAAGTTGGCATGTATGCCGACGACACAACAATCTACTCCCGCATCGATCAGAAACCAGGTCTGGACGACAAAGTGAACCTCGCTGCCGCACTTGAAAGGGACCTCCAATCCGTAGTGACCTGGGGTAGGAAATGGTTGGTACGTATTTATTTGCATAAAATACAAATTCTGGCTCAAGGCCAAACAATGGGGAGGGGGAACAAAAACTTGGGTTGGTCTTCCGTAACTATCTTATACCTAGCTAATCCGATTCACGACCCATACATACGTTACAATTTTCTCATTCACCATAAAAATTTGTCCATCAACACTCATACCTATCAAGCACCAAAATACCGCAGTAACATACCAGGGACCTAAAAACGCCCCAAATGTACATAAAAATTTGTTTATTTACAATATTTACAATAGTGTACAAAAATAAATTTAAAACTTTATTCATGAAATGACATGATGGGAAGGGGGAATGAAGAAACAAAAAATCCCCAAAACAAAAAACAATTTCAAATGAATATATATACACAATGTTAGTAAGACCCAAACACACCCACATAATTAAAGAGGCCACTGTATTCTGCCTTAAAAGGACAAAATCAAGCAGCTCTCTTTCTAAGGGGAATGGATAAGCAGGGGGCAAAAATAAATTGGACTGGAGAATGTATAAGGCTGACCCAGCCGAGAGTGAAAACGGGACAAAATAATACTTGGACAATGGGAATCTCGAACTGGATCATAACAAAAGCAATGGAGCCGGGAACAGGCGAGGACAAACACATTCACTCACATTAACTAGGCACAAAAAGACTTCTTACCTTAACCACGGGAGGGGTTCCAAAGGAATCCACCCCGATGCAACTAGCAGATCTAAAAGAGAAAATCAAGGCTAGCCCCGGTCACGCGAACCAGGCTCGCCGCATATACCCACCTTTCGCTGAACTCTGTCGGGTGCAGCCGTTTTCGTTCAGTTCTAATCTTAATTTTGAGCTGGTGCTCAAAATATCGGATTAGATCCTGATCCGAAAGACGACCGCCCCGCAAGACTTCCTCCAGACGCGTCATCCAAATCACCATTCTAGCCGTGGCCAGTAGCGACAGAAACACCATCCGCTTCACTCCAGAGTACGGGGGCGACACATTGTCCACAGCGTATGCGCGATCAATGAGCACAAGCTCCCGCGGCGCGATACGAGCAGTCAACTCGCCGACACGCGCCCACAACGGGCGAACGCGCGAACAATGGAAGAAGGCGTGCGCAGACGTCTCCTTAATTCCAAGGACGCAACGTTCACAATCTGGCAAATCCGCCAGGCCCATTGCGAAACGCTTGTCGTTGAGAGACAAACCATTCCGAGCCAATCGCCAGGTCAGAGAAAACTCAGAGTTGTTGAGCCAATCCGCACCTGGCGCCCAAGACCAATGAGAGCGATACTCCTCTCTCGACATGCCGAGCTTACTCCACAGTTCATCCTTCACGGCGCCCTCCACTAATCCCCGATAGAAGATTCTCCTAGGCCGTGAAAGGTCACTGGACCATGGAATGGCCCGAAGGGCCGTCAGACATTCGAGCAGGAATTTCGGCCGCCCCCAAGGCCTATTGCTAGTCCTTAGGAGCGGGGGAGTGATAGTGAGGCTAGGGAACATGTCCCTCACTACCCCCGCAAGCAACCGATCTTCCTCCAACGCGCGCCTGAGGAATGCCAACCTCGAAGCGAGCACGTGGCTCCTCAAGTGTGGCATCCCCAGACCCCCTTGACACGGACGGAGGCAGCAGACTCCTTTGTCGACCATGTGTTTGCGTCCTCTCCAAAGACAGGAGAATAGCAAACGCTCGAGCGCCTTCTCATGATCGTCACAAAGGGGAAGTACAGACAGCCGGTAAAGGATTCTGGGAAAGAGGTATGTATTACACACCTCCGCCAGACCCTTCACGGAGAGACTCCGTCGACGCCAAATCTCGACCGACGCGCCGACCTTTGCCTGTACTTCTGACCAGTTTTTCTCCAACTGTAAGTCCGGACCGAACCAAACTCCGAGGAGCTTGACCGGCCCGTCCGTCCAGTCGAAGGGCCCCGGGAGGGAAACACCCTTCCAGGCACCTAACCGCAAGCCGGACGACTTGTCGCGGTTAATTCTGGCCCCTGTTACCTGTTCGTACCGTTCAAGCGCCTTCTGTACCGCCCTTATGTCCCTGCGGGAGGACACAAAGGTCGTTACGTCATCGGCGTACGCGGAAACCCTGGCTCGAGCTCCACCAGGGACCTTGATTCCACGCAGGACCGGACTGCACGTCTCGTCCCTTAGCCGGCGAAGGAGGGGCTCCAACGCCAGGACGTAAAGGAGAGGCGACAGTGGACAACCCTGTCGGACCGACCTAGACAGCGCGAAAGCGCCCGACAGCTTCCCGTTCACCTGTACCACAGCCTTGGGGGAGCGATACAGAAGGCTAATCCAGCGGCTGAAGTCGGGTTTGAATCCGGCGGCCTGCAGGACAGCAGCCAGGTAGCCATGGTCAATCCTATCAAATGCCTTGGACTGATCCAAATTGATCAGCGCGGCCTCTTCGTCGTCTTCTACACCCTCTACGATCGTGCGGATCAAGTGCAGGTTGCTCTGAATTGTTCGTCCCTTCACAGAACAAGTCTGATCCGGTTCCAACAGAGACTCGGCAACTAGCTGCAAGCGATTCGTCAGGATCTTGGCCAAAATCTTTAACTCTGTGTTTAGCAGAGTTATGGGCCTGTAATCATCTAATCCCCGCCCAACCTTCTTGCCTTTTCCCAACAGCGTGATCACGCCCCTGGTGATCCGACCGGGGATGGACCCCTGCCGAAACCAGTGGTTGAACACGACAGTCAAGAGCGGGACAAAAAGGTGCGACATCCTCAAGTACAATTCATAGGGCAAACCATCCAAACCTGGCGACTTGCCACTGCCGGTCTTCTTCAAAGCCGCGTAGACTTCGTCCTCCGTAATCTCCCCTTCGCAGCTAGCCGCTTCAGCCGGCAAAAGCCGGGGAAAGTCAGCCAAATAGCTGCGAAACTCCTCGTCACGGAGACCAGGCTCCTTGGTAAACCGGTGTTCGAAATGCTGCCGGAACGCCTCGCACATGTCGTCAGTGGACCGAAGGAGATGCCCCTCCGGGTCGCGCACTTCTCGAATGTACCGATCGCCGGCCCGACGAATTTCTTCCTTGCGCAGTTCTGCGCCCATGTTCACAGCTTCGGAAGACATCTTGCTTAACTTAGCTCTAATTACCTGGCCCATATAGCGCTCGCTAGTCGTGCGCCTCAGGGCCTCCCTGGCTAAGGCTATCTCTAGGGGATCCCCACCAGCCTCCGCCCGGGCGAAATTAGCACTAAGTGTCTTTGCCTCCGCAGCCTTATCTAGTTTGAGCCGCTGGCTATATTTGGTGGCGAAAGACCTAATGGAGTCCTTAAGGTTAACCCACCACTTATTCCCAATGACTCGCCCAATTAACGCCCGCTGAACTAGTCTTGTCAGCTGGTCACGAAAGTCCCGCCTGTCCAGTAAGGACTGATTGAACTTCCAATAACCAGCCAACCTAGGCCTAAAGTCTAACACCACACGGGCACAAACGAGTTTGTGGTCCGTGTAGCCTAGCCAGTGGAACGTTGGACATTCTAAGAAGTCTATGTCGGCCACTCTCACTAACATCCTATCCAGGTACGCAGATACCCGGGTAGAAGGCCAATTAAGCGCCCACGTCCACATACTCCATTCCGGATGATCGACCCGGTATCTATCGACGAGACCAAATTCGTCGATCAGATCAACCAGGCTACGATCATCATTCCTCCCGCTAGCGCCCCTCCCTCTATCCCATTTGGGGGTTAGGATGGCATTCCAGTCCCCAACTAAGATTAGCCGTGTTGAATGCACCATAAAGGGCTCCAACAGCCGAAAGAAAGAGACACGCTCACCTTGCTTATTGGGCGCATAAACCGCAATCAGCCGGAACAATTTGCTTTTCACTGCAATATCGGCCACGATCAGCCGGCCCTCGGCACCGACATGGACAAGGTCAACCCTCGCGTCCAGGGTACGCTTGACCAGCAAAGAAACACCTCTGGCTTGCCGGCTCCCATATGCTGAATAGACGACAAAGTCGTTAGACAGCACACACGAGTCGACTTCGCAAACAAAGTGAGTCTCTTGGATCGCGGCCACATCCACGCCGAAGGACAAGAGGTCACGAAGCAGGCGAGCCGCCTTACCCCGATCCCTCAGGCCCTTCGCATTCAAGCTGGCTATCTTAATAGACATCTTTTAAACCTGAAAAAGAGAAAAAGAAAAACAGGCAACAAAGGCTCTCTAGATGCATACGGGGCGAAAATCTCGGGCAGACAGGACCCCGACGGACTGTCCCAGGGAACCAGTTCCTATGTCGGACGTAATCCGTCCGTCTGAGACAATACCGCCGACGTCCGTGGGGTACATTAGTTTTACCACCCTATATAAACTGGGGTGGAGTAAAACAGGGAACCTCCCCGAACAATTTTTAGACATTTTTCTAAGTTCTGCTGAGCTTTCAATGTACATCCTTAGTTTAGGATAAAGTTTTTTCGCTTCCGCGATGTGGTCCCAGACCCGCAGGTTACCCCCGGTATTCCGTACGAGGGTAATTACTCCTGGGGCCTGGGGAAAGTTTTTGGGGTCCTCCGTAGATAGACCGTCAACTGTGGTCATCTTCAGCAGTGGTTTGAGTAGTTTTCGTCTTTGTGACGACCACCCTGCAGAGATGTCCTCCTCTACTTTCAATAGCGCTTCCCCTTTGGGCAGGGCTTTTATCTTTTTTGCCCGAGTGGGAGTGGACATAGGAGAAGGGGAGAGAGTGGGGGATAAAGCAACTGGTCTCAGGGGGGTTAATTTAAAGGTAGGGGACTGGGAAGCTTTCCGCGGGGACGAGGGGAGGCTTCTTGCCTTTTGCGCATACGTTTGCCTCTCCGGTGAGGCAGGAAGCGAGGAGCACCTGTGTGTTGTCGAACTCCTTTCTCTGCTCTTCCGCCGATTCTTGAAGTTCTCTTGCTGCTCTTCTTCGTCCTCCCGGCTGCGTTTCAACGACGCCGATCTTTGAGTCTCCATGGGCTCTTCCCTTGGTTGTTCCTTCGGGCCCTCATTTTGGGGAGGTTTTTTTGCCTTCCCCTGCTTGGTAGCTGCTTTGGGTGATGAGGGCACCTTTGACTCCGAAGGCTCCTGAGGTGGCGAGGGCGTTTTGGTCGGAGAAGGCGTTTTGGTCTGAGAAGGCGTTTTGGCCGGAGAAGGCGATTTCTCCGCTAGTGCCTTCGCCTTCTTTTTCTTGCCGACCGTCTGCCACTCATTCACCTTATCCGGAACAGACGATTTCGCCTCCGTTGGAGCTTCTGGTTGTTTCGCTGCCGGTTTCTCCTGCTGCTGCTTTGCTGGCTGGGTCCCAGGGGCCGGATCCTTTTTCGGGCACGCCTTGGCGACGTGATTGGAATCGCCGCAGACCCAGCAGAAGGGCTTCCTCCCCTCAACGATCACGTAAATGGATCTTCCCCTGCAGGTGATAATGTTGGGGATATTCCCGATCTTTTTTTGCTCGACCGTCACCTGCAGGGTGACGTCACCGGTGAGAAAGCCCTGCTTCGAGGTGAGCGCCTTCACCTCTTCGACCATGCCGAATTGTGTGAAAAACACCCCGACATGGTCTAACGAGATGTCCATGGGCACGCCGTGGAGAGTGATCTTTGATCTGCGCATGCCCATGTATTCTGTATCCAGGCGCAACGTCTTTGTTTCCATAAAGGAGCCGGCCAGTTTTCTTGCTTCCTCCGCAGAGCCAAGTAGAACATCCCACACGGCGTGGCTGCGCCTAGCCACCATCTTTCCATTGATCTTCAAGGCCTTGATGGCCTCCTCCACCACGTCCCTGCTGACCCCGATAAGTTTGCGACTTTTCGGATCCCTGGTCAGCAGGGAAAGGATCCTGGGCTCAATGTTACTGAGCGTCTCGGGCACCGAGATAATCTCCGCTCCTGTCACGTATTTAGCGTATTTCTCCTTTAGAGACTCATAATACGCTGAATCCTTCCGCACTTTCTGGATGGTCCCCCCGGTCCAAGCCTTGTCGGGGGAAACCGTGTCTGCTGAACACCGCTGCCCGTCCTCCTTAGACGTAGAGGGCACCGGAGAAGCTGGAGCTTCTAGTAGGGTTGGTGACCCTGGTACTGCTTCTTCTAAGGAGAGGGGTGAGGAAGGCAAGCGCCAATCCCCCTCCTTTCCTCCCACCGAGGCCGTGGTGGGAGGAACGATCACATCTGGCCTATCGGAGGCCATTGCCTCCTAAGAGGCTAAGCGCGAGACACCTGCCTCCGGTGTTTCGCGTCCTTCGCAGGTCGCTACTTTACGCGGCCCAAGCTATAAACTTGGGTGGAGACCACAATGCCACACTTGACCAAAGCAATAGTAAGTATCACTATGGAACAGATACTACACTTTGATCCAAACCAAACCGACCACGCAAACACAAAAAAGTCTGAGTAGGAAATGGTTGGTACTTATTTATTTTGCCAAAAGTACAAAATTCTGGCACAAGGCCAACAAATGGGAGGGGGAACAAAAACTTGGGTTGGTCTTCCGTAACTATCTTATACCTAGCTAATCCGATTCACGACCCATACATACGTTACAATTTTCTCATTCACCATAAAAATTTGTCCATCAACACTCATACCTATCAAGCACCAAAATACCGCAGTAACATACCAGGGACCTACAAAACGCCCCAAATGTACATAAAAATTTGTTTATTTACAATATTTACAATAGTGTACAAAAATAAATTTAAAACTTTATTCATGAAATGATATGATGGGAAGGGGGAATGAAGAAACAAAAAAACCCCAAAACAAAAAACAATTTCAAATGAATATATATACACAATGTTAGTAAGACCCAAACACACCCACATAATTAAAGAGGCCACTGTATTCTGCCTTAAAAAAGGACAAAATCAAGCAGCTCTCTTTCTAAGGGGAATGGAGAAGCAGGGGGCAAAAATAAATTGGACTGGAGAATGTATAAGGCTGACCCAGCCGAGAGTGAAAACGGGTCAAAATAATACTTGGACAATGGGAATCTCGAACTGGATCATAACAAAAGCAATGGAGCCGGGAACAGGCCAGGACAAACCCATTCACTCACATTAACTAGGCACAAAAAGAACTTCTACCTTAACCATGGGCGGGGTTCCAAAGGAATCCACCCCGATGCAACTAGCAGATCTAAAAGAGAAAATCAAGGCTAGCCCCGGTCACGCGAACCAGGCTCGCCGCATATACCCACCTTTCGCTGAACTCTGTCGGGTGCAGCCGTTTCCGTTCAGTTCTAATCTTAATTTTGAGCTGGTGCTCAAAATATCGGATTAGATCCTGATCCGAAAGACGACCTCCCCGCAAGACTTCCTCCAGACGCGTCATCCAAATCACCATTCTAGCCGTGGCCAGTAGCGACAGAAACACCATCCGCTTCACTCCAGAGTACGGGGGCGACACATTGTCCACAGCGTATGCGCGATCAATGAGCACAAGCTCCCGCGGCGCGATACGAGCAGTCAACTCGCCAACACGCGCCCACAACGGGCGAACGCGCGAACAATGGAAGAAGGCGTGCGCAGACGTCTCCTTAATTCCAAGGACGCAACGTTCACAATCTGGCAAATCCGCCAGGCCCATTGCGAAACGCTTGTCGTTGAGAGACAAACCATTCCGAGCCAATCGCCAGGTCAGAGAAAACTCAGAGTTGTTGAGCCAATCCGCACCTGGCGCCCAAGACCAATGAGAGCGATACTCCTCTCTCGACATGCCGAGCTTACTCCACAGTTCATCCTTCACGGCGCCCTCCACTAATCCCCGATAGAAGATTCTCCTAGGCCGTGAAAGGTCACTGGACCATGGAATGGCCCGAAGGGCCGTCAGACATTCGAGCAGGAATTTCGGCCGCCCCCAAGGCCTATTGCTAGTCCTTAGGAGCGGGGGAGTGATAGTGAGGCTAGGGAACATGTCCCTCACTACCCCCGCAAGCAACCGATCTTCCTCCAACGCGCGCCTGAGGAATGCCAACCTCGAAGCGAGCACGTGGCTCCTCAAGTGTGGCATTCCCAGACCCCCTTGACACGGACGGAGGCAGCAGACTCCTTTGTCGACCATGTGTTTGCGTCCTCTCCACAGACAGGAGAATAGCAAACGCTCGAGCGCCTTCTCATGATCGTCACAAAGGGGAAGTACAGACAGCCGGTAAAGGATTCTGGGAAAGAGGTATGTATTACACACCTCCGCCAGACCCTTCACGGAGAGACTCCGTCGACGCCAAATCTCGACCGACGCGCCGACCTTTGCCTGTATTTCTGACCAGTTTTTCTCCAACTGTAAGTCCGGACCGAACCAAACTCCGAGGAGCTTGACCGGCCCGTCCGTCCAGTCGAAGGGCCCCGGGAGGGAAACACCCTTCCAGGCACCTAACCGCAAGCCGGACGACTTGTCGCGGTTAATTCTGGCCCCTGTTACCTGTTCGTACCGTTCAAGCGCCTTCTGTACCGCCCTTATGTCCCTGCGGGAGGACACAAAGGTCGTTACGTCATCGGCGTACGCGGAAACCCTGGCTCGAGCTCCACCAGGGACAGCAATTCCACGCAGGACCGGACTGCACGTCTCGTCCCTTAGCCGGCGAAGGAGAGGCTCCAACGCCAGGACGTAAAGGAGAGGCGACAGTGGACAACCCTGTCGGACCGACCTAGACAGCGCGAAAGCGCCCGACAGCTTCCCGTTCACCTGTACCACAGCCTTGGGGGAGCGATACAGAAGGCTAATCCAGCGGCTGAAGTCGGGTTTGAATCCGGCGGCCTGCAGGACAGCAGCCAGGTAGCCATGGTCAATCCTATCAAATGCCTTGGACTGATCCAAATTGATCAGCGCGGCCTCTTCGTCGTCTTCTACACCCTCTACGATCGTGCGAATCAAGTGCAGGTTGCTCTGAATTGTTCGTCCCTTCACAGAACAAGTCTGATCCGGTTCCAACAGAGACTCGGCAACTAGCTGCAAGCGATTCGTCAGGATCTTGGCCAAAATCTTTAACTCTGTGTTTAGCAGAGTTATGGGCCTGTAATCATCTAATCCCCGCCCAACCTTCTTGCCTTTTCCCAACAGCGTGATCACGCCCCTGGTGATCCGACCGGGGATGGACCCCTGCCGAAACCAGTGGTTGAACACGACAGTCAAGAGCGGGACACAAAGGTGCGACATCCTCAAGTACAATTCATAGGGCAAACCATCCAAACCTGGCGACTTGCCACTGCCGGTCTTCTTCAAAGCCGCGTAGACTTCGTCCTCCGTAATCTCCCCTTCGCAGCTAGCCGCTTCAGCCGGCAAAAGCCGGGGAAAGTCAGCCAAATAGCTGCGAAACTCCTCGTCACGGAGACCAGGCTCCTTGGTAAACCGGTGTTCGAAATGCTGCCGGAACGCCTCGCACATGTCGTCAGTGGACCGAAGGAGATGCCCCTCCGGGTCGCGCACTTCTCGAATGTACCGATCGCCGGCCCGACGAATTTCTTCCTTGCGCAGTTCTGCGCCCATGTTCACAGCTTCGGAAGACATCTTGCTTAACTTAGCCCCAATTACCTGGCCCATATAGCGCTCGCTAGTCGTGCGCCTCAGGGCCTCCCTGGCTAAGGCTATCTCTAGGGAATCCCCACCAGCCTCCGCCCGGGCGAAATTAGCACTAAGTGTCTTTGCCTCCGCAGCCTTATCTAGTTTGAGCCGCTGGCTATATTTGGTGGCGAAAGACCTAATGGAGTCCTTAAGGTTAACCCACCACTTATTCCCAATGACTCGCCCAATTAACGCCCGCTGAACTAGTTTTGTCAGCTGGTCACGAAAGTCCCGCCTGTCCAGTAAGGACTGATTGAACTTCCAATAACCAGCCAACCTAGGCCTAAAGTCTAACACCACACGGGCACAAACGAGTTTGTGGTCCGTGTAGCCTAGCCAGTGGAACGTTGGACATTCTAAGAAGTCTATGTCGGCCACTCTCACTAACATCCTATCCAGGTACGCAGATACCCGGGTAGAAGGCCAATTAAGCGCCCACGTCCACATACTCCCATCCGGATGATCGACCCGGTATCTATCGACGAGACCAAATTCGTCGATCAGATCAACCAGGCTACGATCATCATTCCTCCCGCTAGCGCCCCTCCCTCTATCCCATTTGGGGGTTAGGATGGCATTCCAGTCCCCAACTAAGATTAGCCGTGTTGAATGCACCATAAAGGGCTCCAACAGCCGAAAGAAAGAGACACGCTCACCTTGCTTATTGGGCGCATAAACCACAATCAGCCGGAACAATTTGCTTTTCACTGCAATATCGGCCACGATCAGCCGGCCCTCGGCACCGACATGGACAAGGTCAACCTTCGCGTCCAGGGTACGCTTGACCAGCAAAGAAACACCTCTGGCTTGCCGGCTCCCATATGCTGAATAGACGACAAAGTCGTTAGACAGCACACACGAGTCGACTTCGCAAACAAAGTGAGTCTCTTGGATCGCGGCCACATCCACGCCGAAGGACAAGAGGTCACGAAGCAGGCGAGCCGCCTTACCCCGATCCCTCAGGCCCTTCGCATTCAAGCTGGCTATCTTAATAGACATCTTTTAGTTCTGAAACGAAAAAACAAAGAAACATGCAACAAGGCTCTAGTCGCATACGGGGTAGAAATCTCGGGCAGAGGGGACCCCGACGGACTGTCCTAGGGACCCTGTACCAATGTCGGACGTAATCCGTCCGTCTAGGACAATCCCGCCGACGTCGGTGGGATATGTTAGTTTTACCACCCTATATAAACTGGGGTGGAGTAAAACGGGGAACCTCCCCGAACAATTTAGAGACATTTTTCTTTTTTTTAATTCAGGAGTCTTTTCCCTGACCATACAAATATTTGGGAAGCTCCTTTGGGCTTCCGCAATGTGCTCCCAGACCCGCAGGTTGCCACCGGTATTTCTTATCAGGGTGATGACACCTGGGGCCTGGGAGAAGTTCTTTGGGTCCTCAGTGGATAACCCATCCACTGAGGTGAGCTTAAGGAGTGGTCTTAGCAGCTTACGACGCTGTGACGACCACCCCGAAGAAATGTCCTCTTTCACCTTCATCAGCGCCTCCCCACGCGGGAGGTCCATCTTCTTCTTCGCCTTACTGGGAGTGGGAATAGGAGCAGGGGAGGATGTGGGAGTTAAGGAACTGATTTTCCTAAGGGGGGTCAAAAAGGGGGTTGGGGACTGGGCAGCTTTACGCGGGGACGCGGGAAGGCTTCTCGCCTTATCCGCATAAGTAGTTCTTGCAGGCGACACCGGAGCTGAGGCACATTTTTCTCTGCTGGGTTTTTTTTCCCTGCTCCTACTTCTTCTGCGGGCCTTGGGAGTATCCTTTCGTTCTTCCACCTCCTCCTCTCTCCCCCGCTTTAGGGAAGCCGATCTATCAACTTCCATTGGAAGATCCTTTTTCGGGGAAGGACTCCTCTCCTTTCTTTGTCTGAGGGGAGACTTTTTAGGAGGCGACTCCTTGGGTTTCACCGGCGTCTTGGCAGGTGGAGGCACCTTCTCTGGGGACGGTGTTTTGCCCTTCTTCCTGCCCACCACCTGCCATTCGCCCTCCTTGTTGCCCACGGGAGCTTGTGTGGGTGAAGCTGTTTTTGGGCCTTCCTTTTCTTTTGCCGCTGGCTGCTGCTTAGTTGGTTGAGCTGGTTGGGTCTTTGGGGTCGGATTCTTGGACGGGCAGACCCTCGCGACATGGTCCGCCGCCCCGCAGACCCAACAGCACGGCTTCCTCCCTTCTACTATCACGTAAATGACCCTACCTCTGCAGGTGAGCGTGTTGGGAACTTTGGCTATCTTTTCCTTAGACATTGTCACCAGCAGGGTCATGTCTCCCGTAATGTAGCCTGCCTTAGACCGTAGCGAGGAGACTCCGGCCACCTTCCCAAAGTTAGCAAAGAAGGCGCCAACGTGGTCCTCAGCAATGTCCATGGGGACGCCGTGCAGAGTGACCTTAACTTTCCGGGCACCCATGTATTCTGTATGGAGCTGGAGAGTTTTCGTCTCCAGCACCACACCGACCAGACATTTCGCTTCGTCGGTCGTGCCCAGCAGGACGTCCCACATGGCACTACTCCTCCTCGCTACGGCCCTAGCCTTGATCTTAAGTGCTCCAATCGCTTCCTCAAAAGTATCCCTCGGCACTGCGATTAATCTTTGGGACTTGATATCCTTCGTAATCAACGTAATTATCCTTGTTTGGATATCCGCCAATTCTCCGGGGACCGAGACCAGCTCGGTGCCTTTTATGTATTCCGCGTACTTTATCCTCATCCTCTCGTAGTACTCCTCATCCTTATTTATAGGTTTTCCCCCTGTCCAACCAGAAGTTGAAGGCTTGGGGGACCCGGGAGCTGATGGCACTCCTTCCGGCGTTGGTACTACTGCTGCTGCTACTCTAGGTACTGAAGGGGGATTATCCCGAGGCGGTAATGCCCAATCCCCCTCCTTTCCACCCACCGAGGCCGTGGTGGGAGGAACGATCACATCTGGCCTATCGGAGGCCATTGCCTCCTAAGAGGCTAAGCGCGAGACACCTGCCTCCGGTGTTTCGCGTCCTTCGCAGGTCGCTACTTTACGCAGCCCAAGCAATAAACTTGGGTGGAGACCACAATGCCACACTTGACCAAAGTAATAGTAAGTATCACAGTGGAACAGATACTACACTTTGATCCAAACCAAACCGACCACGCAAACACAAAAAAGTCTGAGTAGGAAATGGTTGGTTTTATTTATTTGTAAAATACAAATTGTGGCTCAAGGCCGGAAGGTGGGAGGGGGAAGAAAAACTCGGGTTGGTCTTCAGTACTCTATCCTATACCTAGCTAATCAGAATCACGACCCATACATGCGTTACAATGGTTCTCATTCACCATAAGAATTTGTCCATCACCACTCTTACTTATCATGCACCAAAACGTCGCAAAAATAACATACCGAGGACCTACAAAACGCCCCAAGTGTGTATATAAAAATTTGTGAATATTTACAATAGTTTGCAAAAATAACTTTAAAAATTTTTTTTTCCATGGAATGTCATGATGGGCAGGGGTATGAAGAAAACAAAAAGTTCCCAAAACATAAAACAATTCAAATAAATGCATATACATCATGTTAGTAAGACCCAAACACACCCTCAAAAATAAAGAGGCCGCTGTATTCTGCCTTGAAGGACAAAGTCAAGGAGCTCTCTTCCTAAAGGGGGAATGGAGAGGCTGGGCAAAAAAATAAGTTGGACTGGAGAATATAAGACTGACCCAGCCGAGAATCAAAAAAGGGGACAAAAATAACAGTGGACAATGGGAATCTCGAACTGGATCATAACAAAAGCAATGGAGCCGGGAACAGGCTAGGACAAACACATGCACTCACATTAACTAGGTATACAAAAGAACTTCTTACCTAAACCACGGGAGGGGTTTCAACGGAATCCACCCCGATGCGCCTAGCAGATCTAGAAGAGAAAATCAAGGCTAGCCCCGGTCACGCGAACCAGGCTCGCTGCATTTATCCACCTTTCACCGAAGTCTGTCGGGTGCAGTCGTTTCCGTTCAGTTCTAATCTTCATTTTGAGCTGGTGCTCAAAATATCGGATTAGATCCTGATCCGAAAGACGGCCTCCCCGCAAGACTTCCTCCAGACGCGTCATCCAAATCACCATTCTAGCCGTGGCCAGTAGCGACAGAAACACCATCCGTTTCACTCCAGAGTACGGGGGCGACACATTGTCCACAGCGTATGCGCGATCAATGAGCACGAGCTCCCGCGGCGCGATACGAGCAGTCAACTCGCCGACACGCTCCCACAACGGGCGAACGCGCGAACAATGGAAGAAGGCGTGCGCAGACGTCTCCTTGATTCCAAGGTTGCAACGTTCACAATCTGGCAAATCCGCCAGGCCCATTGCGAAACGCCTGTCATTGAGCGACAAGCCATTCCGAGCCAATCGCCAGGTGAGAGAGAACTCAGAGTTGCTGAGCCAATCCGCACCCGGCGCCCAAGACCAATGAGAGCGGTACTCCACTCTCGACATGCCGAGCTTACTGCACAGCTTATCCTTCACGGCACCCTCCACTAATCCCCGATAGAAGATTTTCCTAGGCTGTGAAAGGTCACTGGACCGTGGAATGGCCTGTAAGGCCGCCAGACATTCGAGCAGGAATTTCGGTCGCACCCAAGGCCTGACGGTCAGCCAAAGGGTCGGGGGGGTGATGGTAAGGCAAGGGAACATGTCCCTCACTACCCCCGCAAGCAACCGATCTTCCTCCAACGCGCGCCTGAGAAATGCCAACCTCGAAGCGAGCACGTGGCTCCTCAAGTGTGGCATTCCCAGACCCCCTTGACACGGACGGAGGTAACAGGCTCCTTTGCTGACCATGTGTTTGCGTCCTCTCCACAGGCAGGAGAATAGCAAACGCTCGAGCGCCTTCTCATGATCATCGCAAAGGGGAAGTACTGACAGTCGATAAAGGATCATGGGAAAGAGGTATGTGTTACACACCTCCGCCAAGCCCTTCACGGAGAGACCCCGTCGACGCCAAATCTTGACCGACGCGCCGACCTTTGCCAGTACTTCTGACCAGTTTTTCTCCAGCTGTAAGTCCGGACCGAACCAAACTCCGAGGATTTTGACCGGCCCGTCCGTCCAGCCGAAGGGCCCCGGGAGGGAAACACCCTTCCAGGCACCTAACCGCAAGCCGGATGACTTGTCGCAGTTAATTCTGGCCCCTGTCACCTTCTCGTACCGTACAAGCGCCTGTTGTACCGCCTCTATGTCCCTGCGGGAGGACACAAAGGTCGTTACGTCATCGGCGTACGCAGAAACCCTGGCTCGAGCTCCACCAGGGACGGCGATTCCACGTAGGACCGGACTGTGCGTCTCGTCCCTTAGCCGGCGAAGTAGCGGCTCCAACGCCAGGACGTAAAGGAGAGACGACAGTGGACAACCCTGTCGGACCGACCTAGACAGCGCGAAAGCGCCCGACAGCTTCCCGTTCACCTGCACCACAGCCTGGGGGGAGCGATACAGGAGGCTAATCCAGCGGCTGAAGTCGGGTTTGAATCCGGCGGCCTGCAGGACAGCAGCCAGGTAGCCATGGTCAATCCTATCAAATGCCTTGGACTGATCCAAATTGATCAGCGCGGCCTCATCGTCGTCTTCTACACCCTCTACGATCGTGCGAATCAAGTGCAGGTTGCTCTGAATTGTTCTCCCCTTCACAGAACAAGTCTGATCCGGTTCCAACAGAGACTCGGCAACTAGCTGCAAGCGATTTGTCAGGATCTTGGCCAGAATCTTTAACTCTGTGTTTAGCAGAGTTATGGGCCTGTAATCGTCTAATTCCCTCCCAACCTTCTTGCCCTTTCTCAACAGCGTGATCACGCCCCTGGTGATCCGACCGGGGATGGACCCCTGCCGAAACCAGTGGTTGAACACGACAGCCAAGATCGGGACAAAAAGGTGCGACATCCTCAAGTAAAATTCATAGGGCAAACCATCCAAACCTGGCGACTTGCCTCTGCCGACCTTCTTCAAGGCCACGTAGATTTCGTCCTCCGTAATCTCCCCTTCACAGCTAGCCGCTTCAGCCGGCAAAAGCCGGGGAAAGTCAGCCAAATAGCTGCGAAACTCCTCGTCGCGGAGACCAGGTTCCTTGGTAAAGCGGTGTTCGAAATGCTGCCGGAAAGCCTCGCACATGTCGTCAGTGGACCTTAGGAGATGTCCCTCCGGGTCGCGCACCTCTCGAATGTACCGGTCGCCGGCACGGCGAATTTCTTCCTTGCGCAGTTCCGCGCCCATGTTCACAGCTTCGGAAGACATCTTGCTTAACTTATGTCTAATTACCTGACCCATGTAGCGCTCGTTAGTCGGGCGCTGCAGGGCCTCCTGGCTAAGGCTATCTCTAGGGGATCCCCACCAGCCTCCGCCCGGGCGAAATTAGCTCTAAGTGTCTTTGCCTTCGCAGCCTTATCTAGGTTGAGCCGTTGGCTGTATTGGGTGGCGAAAGACCTAATGCTATCCTTAAGGCTAGCCCACCACTTACTCCCAATGACTCGCCCAATTAATGCCCGCTGAACTACTCTAGTCAGCTGGTCACGAAAGTCCCGCCTGTCCAGTAAGGACTGATTGAACTTCCAGTAACCAGCCATTCTAGGCCTAAATTCTAACGCCACCCGGGCACAAACGAGTTTGTGGTCCGAGTAGCCTAGCCAGTGGAACGTTGGACATTCTAAGAAGTCTATGTCGGCTTCTCTCACTAACATCCTATCCAGGTACGCTGATACCCGGGTAGAAGGCCAACTATGCGTCCACGTCCACATGCTCCCATCCGGATGATCGACCCGGTATCTATCGACGAGACCAAATTCGCCGATCAGATCGACCAGGCTGCGATCACCACTCCACCCGCTAGCGCCCCTCCCTCTATCCCATTTGGGGGTTAGGATGGCATTCCAGTCCCCAACTAAGATTAGCCGTGTTGGATTCACCATGAAGGGCTCCAACAGCCGAAAGAAAGAGACTCGCTCACCTTGAACGTTGGGCGCGTAAACCGCAATCAGCCGGAACGTCTTGCTTTTCACTGCAATATCGGCCACGATGAGCCGGCCCTCGGCACCGACATGGACAAGGTCGATCCTCGCGTCCAGGGTACGCTTGACCAGCAAAGAAACCCCTCTGGCATGCCGGCTCCCGTATGCTGAATAGACGACAAAGTCGTTGGACAGCACACACGAGTCGACTTCGCAAACAAAGTGAGTCTCTTGGATCGCGGCGACATCCACGCCGAAGGACAGGAGGTCACGAAGCAGGCGAGCCGCCTTACCCCGATCCCTCAAGCCCCTCGCATTCAGGCTGGCTATCTTGATAGACATCTAGTAGATCTGAAAAGAGAAAAACACTTAAACACGAGCGCATACCGGGTAGAAATCGTTGGGGGAAAGGACCCCGACGGACTGTCCAAGGGAACCAGTTCCTACATCGGACGTAACCCGTCCGTCATGGACAATGCCGCCAACGTCCGTTGGGTATGTTAGTTTTACTACCCTATATAACGAGGGGTGGAGCAAAACTGGGAGTCGGCCTGCACAATTTTTCGCCATTTTGCGTAGTTCAGGAGTACCACTCCTCATCATGACGATGTTGGGATAAAGTTTTTCGGCAGCCTCCACGTGATCCCACACTTTTAGGTTGCCCCCTGTAGTCCTGATGAGGGTAATTACCCCCGGGGCGTCGGGGAAGTTGAACGGGTCTTCGGACGACTTGCCGTTGACCTCTTTGAGCTTGAGGAGTGGCTTCAAAAGTGCACGCCTTTGTGCACTCCACTCCCTAGCTACGTCCTTTGAGTCTATTTTCATTAGGGCTTCGCCCCTCGGGAGAGTCTTTTTCTTTCTGGGCTGGGACGTTGTAGGAGAAGGGGTGGGAGTGGGGGAGAGAGTTTTCCTTGGTGTAAGTGGGGTCAGCTTGAAGACCGGGGACTGGGAAAAGGAAAGATGTTTGCTGATTTTTTTGAGGGGGGAAGATGGGAGGCTGCTTGCCTTTTTGGCATAAGTGTCTTTTGGCCTCTCCGGAGACCCGGGTAGCGAGACGGCTGCATGCGTCTTCCTGTCGCTGCTTCTGCTCCTCCGCTGCATCTTGATGCTGTGTTGCTGCTGCTGTTCTTCCTCCTCTCTGTTTCTTTTCAGGGAAGAGGCTCTTGGTTGTGCCGCTGAGCCGACCTCCATCCGCTCCTCCGTCGGGGGTTTTTTGGGTTTCGCCTGCAGGGCGTCCTGCTTGGTTGGCGAGGGTGTCGTCGCCTTCTTCCTGGGAGGAGCTGCCGACTCCTTTGGCTTGGGAGAGGGCGCCGGAGGGGACGCTGGCACTGCTGCTGCTTTGGCGGGTTGCTTTTCCGCCGACGGTTGGCTCTTGGGTTTGGTTCCTCTCTTGCCAACCGTCTTCCATTCTCCCTCCTTTTGCTCCGCCGGGCCGTTTTTTGGTTGTGCCGGTTTTTCCGGCTTTTCTGCTGTAGTAGCGGCGGCGGCGGCGGTCGTCTGCGGAGGTTGGGTCTTGGGTGCCGGATTCTTAGTGGGGCACTCCCTGGCCACGTGGTTGGAGTCTCCGCAGACCCAGCAGAAGGGCTTCCTGCCCTCCACGACGACGTAGATCCTTCTTCCCCCTGCAGTTGATGATGTTGGGGATTTTGGCCAACTTTTCGCGAGCGACCGTCGCCTGCAGGGTGAAGTCGCCAGTCAGAAAGCCCTGCTTCGAGGTGAGCGCCTTTACTTCCTCGACCCTGCCGTACTGAGTGAAAAAAACCCCGACATGGTCTGGTGAGATGTCCATGGGCACTCCGTGCAGGGTGATCTTGGTTCTGCGCGTGCCCATGTACTCAGTTTCCAGTATTAGGGTCTTGGTCTGCATGGTGGTGCCGGCCAGTTTTCTGGCCTCGTCGGCGGTGCTGAGCAGGACGTCCCACGTGGCGTAGCTGCGCCTAGCCACCATCTTGCCGTTGATTTTGAGGGCTTTGATGGCCTCCTCTATGGCGTCCCTGCTGACTCCGATGAGTTTGTGGCTTTTCAGGTCCTTGGTCAGCAGGGAGAGGATCCTGGGCTCGATCTCGCTCAGCGTTTCGGGTAACGGGAGGATTTCCGATCCCTTCACGTACTCTGCGTACTTGTCCTTGAGGGACTCGTAGTACGCAGCGCCCTTGAGTACTTTCTGGATGGTCCCCTCTTTCCATGCCATGTTGGTGGGTACCGCTGCTGCTGGTTTCTGCTGCACAACTTCCGCCGACGTGGAGGGAACTGGAGATACTGGTGCCGCCGGTAGTGCCGGTAGTCTCGGTAGTCCAGGTAATCCGGGTGCTTCGGGTGCTTCTTGTGCGGGGGGTGTTGGTGTAGCTGGCGGTAAGCGCCAGTCCCCCTCCGTGCCTCCCACCGACGCCATGGTGAGAGGAGTGTTGTTATCCGGCCCATCGGAGGCCATGCCTCCTACGTGGCCTTACACCGGACAACTGCTTCCCGGTGTTTCGCGTTCCGAAGAACACTACTTTTACGCTGGCCCGAGCAATAAACTCGGGCTGGAAAACAGTTGCCCAAGACACAAAGCAATGGCAAATATCACTGCGGAACAAATGCTACGCTTTGAGCTTCTTATTACAAAACAACACAAAATCCCGGGTGGGGAATGGTTGGTTTTATTTATTTGTAAAATACAAATTGTGGCTCAAGGCCGAAAGGTGGGAGGGGGAAGAAAAACTCGGGTTGGTCTTCAGTACTCTATCCTATACCTAGCTAATCAGAATCACGACCCATACATGCGTTACAATGGTTCTCATTCACCATAAGAATTTGTCCATCACCACTCTTACTTATCATGCACCAAAACGTCGCAAAAATAACATACCGAGGACCTACAAAACGCCCCAAGTGTGTATATAAAAATTTGTGAATATTTACAATAGTTTGCAAAAATAACTTTAAAAATTTTTTTTTTCATGGAATGTCATGATGGGCAGGGGTATGAAGAAAACAAAAAGTTCCCAAAACATAAAACAATTCAAATAAATGCATATACATCATGTTAGTAAGACCCAAACACACCCTCAAAAATAAAGAGGCCGCTGTATTCTGCCTTGAAGGACAAAATCAAGGAGCTCTCTTCCTAAAGGGGGACTGGAGAGGCTGGGCAAAAAAATAAGTTGGACTGGAGAATATAAGACTGACCCAGCCGAGAATCAAAAAAGGGGACAAAAATAACAGTGGACAATGGGAATCTCGAACTGGATCATAACAAAAGCAATGGAGCCGGGAACAGGCTAGGACAAACACATGCACTCACATTAACTAGGTACACAAAAGAACTTCTTACCTAAACCAGGGGAGGGGTTCCAACGGAATCCACCCCAATGCGCCTAGCAGATCTAGAAGAGAAAATCAAGGCTAGCCCCGGTCACGCGAACCAGGCTCGCTGCATTTATCCACCTTTCACCGAAGTCTGTCGGGTGCAGTCGTTTCCGTTCAGTTCTAATCTTCATTTTGAGCTGGTGCTCAAAATATCGGATTAGATCCTGATCCGAAAGACGGCCTCCCCGCAAGACTTCCTCCAGACGCGTCATCCAAATCACCATTCTAGCCGTGGCCAGTAGCGACAGAAACACCATCCGTTTCACTCCAGAGTACGGGGGCGACACATTGTCCACAGCGTATGCGCGATCAATGAGCACGAGCTCCCGCGGCGCGATACGAGCAGTCAACTCGCCGACACGCTCCCACAACGGGCGAACGCGCGAACAATGGAAGAAGGCGTGCGCAGACGTCTCCTTGATTCCAAGGTTGCAACGCTCACAATCTGGCAAATCCGCCAGGCCCATTGCGAAACGCCTGTCATTGAGCGACAAGCCATTCCGAGCCAATCGCCAGGTGAGAGAGAACTCAGAGTTGCTGAGCCAATCCGCACCCGGCGCCCAAGACCAATGAGAGCGGTACTCCACTCTCGACATGCCGAGCTTACTGCACAGCTTATCCTTCACGGCACCCTCCACTAATCCCCGATAGAAGATTTTCCTAGGCTGTGAAAGGTCACTGGACCGTGGAATGGCCTGTAAGGCCGCCAGACATTCGAGCAGGAATTTCGGTCGCACCCAAGGCCTGACGGTCAGCCAAAGGGTCGGGGGGGTGATGGTAAGGCAAGGGAACATGTCCCTCACTACCCCCGCAAGCAACCGATCTTCCTCCAACGCGCGCCTGAGAAATGCCAACCTCGAAGCGAGCACGTGGCTCCTCAAGTGTGGCATTCCCAGACCCCCTTGACACGGACGGAGGTAACAAGCTCCTTTGCTGACCATGTGTTTGCGTCCTCTCCACAGGCAGGAGAATAGCAAACGCTCGAGCGCCTTCTCATGATCATCGCAAAGGGGAAGTACTGACAGTCGGTAAAGGATCATGGGAAAGAGGTATGTGTTACACACCTCCGCCAAGCCCTTCACGGAGAGACCCCGTCGACGCCAAATCTTGACCGACGCGCCGACCTTTGCCAGTACTTCTGACCAGTTTTTCTCCAGCTGTAAGTCCGGACCGAACCAAACTCCGAGGATTTTGACCGGCCCGTCCGTCCAGCCGAAGGGCCCCGGGAGGGAAACACCCTTCCAGGCACCTAACCGCAAGCCGGATGACTTGTCGCAGTTAATTCTGGCCCCTGTCACCTTCTCGTACCGTACAAGCGCCTGTTGTACCGCCTCTATGTCCCTGCGGGAGGACACAAAGGTCGTTACGTCATCGGCGTACGCGGAAACCCTGGCTCGAGCTCCACCAGGGACGGCGATTCCACGTAGGACCGGACTGTGCGTCTCGTCCCTTAGCCGGCGAAGTAGCGGCTCCAACGCCAGGACGTAAAGGAGAGACGACAGTGGACAACCCTGTCGGACCGACCTAGACAGCGCGAAAGCGCCCGACAGCTTCCCGTTCACCTGCACCACAGCCTGGGGGGAGCGATACAGGAGGCTAATCCAGCGGCTGAAGTCGGGTTTGAATCCGGCGGCCTGCAGGACAGCAGCCAGGTAGCCATGGTCAATCCTATCAAATGCCTTGGACTGATCCAAATTGATCAGCGCGGCCTCATCGTCGTCTTCTACACCCTCTACGATCGTGCGAATCAAGTGCAGGTTGCTCTGAATTGTTCTCCCCTTCACAGAACAAGTCTGATCCGGTTCCAACAGAGACTCGGCAACTAGCTGCAAGCGATTCGTCAGGATCTTGGCCAGAATCTTTAACTCTGTGTTTAGCAGAGTTATGGGCCTGTAATCGTCTAATTCCCTCCCAACCTTCTTGCCCTTTCTCAACAGCGTGATCACGCCCCTGGTGATCCGACCGGGGATGGACCCCTGCCGAAACCAGTGGTTGAACACGACAGCCAAGATCGGGACAAAAAGGTGCGACATCCTCAAGTACAATTCATAGGGCAAACCATCCAAACCTGGCGACTTGCCTCTGCCGACCTTCTTCAAGGCCACGTAGATTTCGTCCTCCGTAATCTCCCCTTCACAGCTAGCCGCTTCAGCCGGCAAAAGCCGGGGAAAGTCAGCCAAATAGCTGCGAAACTCCTCGTCGCGGAGACCAGGTTCCTTGGTAAAGCGGTGTTCGAAATGCTGCCGGAAAGCCTCGCACATGTCGTCAGTGGACCTTAGGAGATGTCCCTCCGGGTCGCGCACCTCTCGAATGTACCGGTCGCCGGCACGGCGAATTTCTTCCTTGCGCAGTTCCGCGCCCATGTTCACAGCTTCGGAAGACATCTTGCTTAACTTATGTCTAATTACCTGACCCATGTAGCGCTCGTTAGTCGGGCGCTGCAGGGCCTCCCTGGCTAAGGCTATCTCTAGGGGATCCCCACCAGCCTCCGCCCGGGCGAAATTAGCTTTAAGTGTCTTTGCCTTCGCAGCCTTATCTAGGTTGAGCCGTTGGCTGTATTGGGTGGCGAAAGACCTAATGCTATCCTTAAGGCTAGCCCACCACTTACTCCCAATGACTCGCCCAATTAATGCCCGCTGAACTACTCTAGTCAGCTGGTCACGAAAGTCCCGCCTGTCCAGTAAGGACTGATTGAACTTCCAGTAACCAGCCATTCTAGGCCTAAATTCTAACGCCACCCGGGCACAAACGAGTTTGTGGTCCGAGTAGCCTAGCCAGTGGAACGTTGGACATTCTAAGAAGTCTATGTCGGCTTCTCTCACTAACATCCTATCCAGGTACGCTGATACCCGGGTAGAAGGCCAACTATGCGTCCACGTCCACATGCTCCCATCCGGATGATCGACCCGGTATCTATCGACGAGACCAAATTCGCCGATCAGATCGACCAGGCTGCGATCACCACTCCACCCGCTAGCGCCCCTCCCTCTATCCCATTTGGGGGTTAGGATGGCATTCCAGTCCCCAACTAAGATTAGCCGTGTTGGATTCACCATGAAGGGCTCCAACAGCCGAAAGAAAGAGACTCGCTCACCCTGAACGTTGGGCGCGTAAACCGCAATCAGCCGGAACGTCTTGCTTTTCACTGCAATATCGGCCACGATGAGCCGGCCCTCGGCACCGACATGGACAAGGTCGATCCTCGCGTCCAGGGTACGCTTGACCAGCAAAGAAACCCCTCTGGCATGCCGGCTCCCGTATGCTGAATAGACGACAAAGTCGTTGGACAGCACACACGAGTCGACTTCGCAAACAAAGTGAGTCTCTTGGATCGCGGCCACATCCACGCCGAAGGACAGGAGGTCACGAAGCAGGCGAGCCGCCTTACCCCGATCCCTCAAGCCCCTCGCATTCAAGCTGGCTATCTTGATAGACATCTAGTAGATCTGAAAAGAGAAAACACTTAAACACGAGCGCATACCGGGTAGAAATCATTGGGGGAAAGGACCCCGACGGACTGTCCAAGGGAACCAGTTCCTACGTCGGACGTAACCCGTCCGTCATGGACAATGCCGCCAACGTCCGTTGGGTATGTTAGTTTTACTACCCTGTATAACGAGGGGTGGAGCAAAACTGGGAGTCGGCCTGCACAATTTTTCGCCATTTTGCGTAGTTCAGGAGTACCACTCCTCATCATGACGATGTTGGGATAAAGTTTTTCGGCAGCCTCCACGTGATCCCACACTTTCAGATTGCCCCCTGTAGTCCTGATGAGGGTAATTACCCCCGGGGCGTCGGGGAAGTTGAACGGGTCTTCGGACGACTTGCCGTTGACCTCTTTGAGCTTAAGGAGTGGCTTCAAAAGTGCACGCCTTTGTGCACTCCACTCCCTAGCTACGTCCTTTGAGTCTATTTTCATTAGGGCTTCGCCCCTCGGGAGAGTCTTTTTCTTTCTGGGCTGGGACGTTGTAGGAGAGGGGGTGGGAGTGGGGGAGAGAGTTTTCCTTGGTGTGAGTGGGGTCAGCTTGAAGACCGGGGACTGGGAAAAGGAAAGATGTTTGCTGATTTTTTTGAGGGGGGAAGATGGGAGGCTGCTTGCCTTTTTGGCATAAGTGTCTTTTGGCCTCTCCGGAGACCCGGGTAGCGAGACGGCTGCATGCGTCTTCCTGTCGCTGCTTCTGCTCCTCCGCTGCATCTTGATGCTGTGTTGCTGCTGCTGTTCTTCCTCCTCTCTGTTTCTTTTCAGGGAAGAGGCTCTTGGTTGTGCCGCTGAGCCGACCTCCATCCGCTCCTCCGTCGGGGGTTTTTTGGGTTTCGCCTGCAGGGCGTCCTGCTTGGTTGGCGAGGGTGTCGTCGCCTTCTTCCTGGGAGGAGCTGCCGACTCCTTTGGCTTGGGAGAGGGCGCAGGAGGGGACGCTGGCACTGCTGCTGCTTTGGCGGGTTGCTTTTCCGCCGACGGTTGGCTCTTGGGTTTGGTTCCTCTCTTGCCAACCGTCTTCCATTCTCCCTCCTTTTGCTCCGCCGGGCCGTTTTTTGGTTGTGCCGGTTTTTCCGGCTTTTCTGCTGTAGTAGCGGCGGCGGCGGTCGTCTGCGGAGGTTGGGTCTTGGGTGCCGGATTCTTAGTGGGGCACTCCCTGGCCACGTGGTTGGAGTCTCCGCAGACCCAGCAGAAGGGCTTCCTGCCCTCCACGACGACGTAGATCCTTCTCCCCCTGCAGTTGATGATGTTGGGGATTTTGGCCAACTTTTCGCGAGCGACCGTCGCCTGCAGGATGAAGTCGCCAGTCAAGAAGCCCTGCTTCGAGGTGAGCGCCTTTACTTCCTCGACCCTGCCGTACTGAGTGAAAAAAACCCCGACATGGTCTGGTGAGATGTCCATGGGCACTCCGTGCAGGGTGATCTTGGTTCTGCGCGTGCCCATGTACTCAGTTTCCAGTAGCAGGGTCTTGGTCTGCATGGTGGTGCCGGCCAGTTTTCTGGCCTCGTCGGCGGTGCTGAGCAGGACGTCCCACGTGGCGTAGCTGCGCCTAGCCACCATCTTCCCGTTGATTTTGAGGGCTTTGATGGCCTCCTCTATGGCGTCCCTGCTGACTCCGATGAGTTTGTGGCTTTTCAGGTCCTTGGTCAGCAGGGAGAGGATCCTGGGCTCGATCTCGCTCAGCGTTTCGGGTATCGGGAGGATTTCCGATCCCTTCACGTACTCTGCGTACTTGTCCTTGAGGGATTCGTAGTACGCAGCGCCCTTGAGTACTCTCTGGATGGTCCCCTCTTTCCATGCCATGTTGGTGGGTACCGCTGCTGCTGGTTTCTGCTGCACAACTTCCGCCGACGTGGAGGGAACTGGAGATACTGGTGCCGCCGGTAGTGCCGGTAGTCTCGGTAGTCCAGGTAATCCGGGTGCTTCGGGTGCTTCTTGTGCGGGGGGTGTTGGTGTAGCTGGCGGTAAGCGCCAGTCCCCCTCCGTGCCTCCCACCGACGCCATGGTGAGAGGAGTGTTGTTATCCGGCCCATCGGAGGCCATGCCTCCTACGTGGCCTTACACCGGACAACTGCTTCCCGGTGTTTCGCGTCTCGAAAGACACTACTTTTACGCTGGCCCGAGCAATAAACTCGGGCTGGAAAACAGTTGCCCAAGACACAAAGCAATGGCAAATATCACTGCGGAACAAATGCTACGCTTTGAGCTTCTTATTACAAAACAACACAAAATCCCGGGTGGGGAATGGTTGGTTTTATTTATTTGTAAAATACAAATTGTGGCTCAAGGCCGAAAGGTGGGAGGGGGAAGAAAAACTCGGGTTGGTCTTCAGTACTCTATCCTATACCTAGCTAATCAGAATCACGACCCATACATGCGTTACAATGGTTCTCATTCACCATAAGAATTTGTCCATCACCACTCTTACTTATCATGCACCAAAACGTCGCAAAAATAACATACCGAGGACCTACAAAACGCCCCAAGTGTGTATATAAAAATTTGTGAATATTTACAATAGTTTGCAAAAATAACTTTAAAAATTTTTTTTTCATGGAATGTCATGATGGGCAGGGGTATGAAGAAAACAAAAAGTTCCCAAAACATAAAACAATTCAAATAAATGCATATACATCATGTTAGTAAGACCCAAACACACCCTCAAAAATAAAGAGGCCGCTGTATTCTGCCTTGAAGGACAAAATCAAGGAGCTCTCTTCCTAAAGGGGGACTGGAGAGGCTGGGCAAAAAAATAAGTTGGACTGGAGAATATAAGACTGACCCAGCCGAGAATCAAAAAAGGGGACAAAAATAACAGTGGACAATGGGAATCTCGAACTGGATCATAACAAAAGCAATGGAGCCGGGAACAGGCTAGGACAAACACATGCACTCACATTAACTAGGTACACAAAAGAACTTCTTACCTAAACCACGGGAGGGGTTCCAACGGAATCCACCCCGATGCGCCTAGCAGATCTAGAAGAGAAAATCAAGGCTAGCCCCGGTCACGCGAACCAGGCTCGCTGCATTTATCCACCTTTCACCGAAGTCTGTCGGGTGCAGTCGTTTCCGTTCAGTTCTAATCTTCATTTTGAGCTGGTGCTCAAAATATCGGATTAGATCCTGATCCGAAAGACGGCCTCCCCGCAAGACTTCCTCCAGACGCGTCATCCAAATCACCATTCTAGCCGTGGCCAGTAGCGACAGAAACACCATCCGTTTCACTCCAGAGTACGGGGGCGACACATTGTCCACAGCGTATGCGCGATCAATGAGCACGAGCTCCCGCGGCGCGATACGAGCAGTCAACTCGCCGACACGCGCCCACAACGGGCGAACGCGCGAACAATGGAAGAAGGCGTGCGCAGACGTCTCCTTGATTCCAAGGTTGCAACGTTCACAATCTGGCAAATCCGCCAGGCCCATTGCGAAACGCTTGTCATTGAGCGACAAGCCATTCCGAGCCAATCGCCAGGTGAGAGAGAACTCAGAGTTGCTGAGCCAATCCGCACCCGGCGCCCAAGACCAATGAGAGCGGTACTCCACTCTCGACATGCCGAGCTTACTGCACAGCTTATCCTTCACGGCACCCTCCACTAATCCCCGATAGAAGATTTTCCTAGGCTGTGAAAGGTCACTGGACCGTGGAATGGCCTGCAAGGCCGCCAGACATTCGAGCAGGAATTTCGGTCGCACCCAAGGCCTGACGGTCAGCCAAAGGGTCGGGGGGGTGATGGTAAGGCAAGGGAACATGTCCCTCACTACCCCCGCAAGCAACCGATCTTCCTCCAACGCGCGCCTGAGAAATGCCAACCTCGAAGCGAGCACGTGGCTCCTCAAGTGTGGCATTCCCAGACCCCCTTGACACGGACGGAGGTAACAAGCTCCTTTGCTGACCATGTGTTTGCGTCCTCTCCACAGGCAGGAGAATAGCAAACGCTCGAGCGCCTTCTCATGATCATCGCAAAGGGGAAGTACTGACAGTCGGTAAAGGATCATGGGAAAGAGGTATGTGTTACACACCTCCGCCAAGCCCTTCACGGAGAGACCCCGTCGACGCCAAATCTTGACCGACGCGCCGACCTTTGCCAGTACTTCTGACCAGTTTTTCTCCAGCTGTAAGTCCGGACCGAACCAAACTCCGAGGATTTTGACCGGCCCGTCCGTCCAGCCGAAGGGCCCCGGGAGGGAAACACCCTTCCAGGCACCTAACCGCAAGCCGGATGACTTGTCGCAGTTAATTCTGGCCCCTGTCACCTTCTCGTACCGTACAAGCGCCTATTGTACCGCCTCTATGTCCCTGCGGGAGGACACAAAGGTCGTTACGTCATCGGCGTACGCGGAAACCCTGGCTCGAGCTCCACCAGGGACGGCGATTCCACGTAGGACCGGACTGTGCGTCTCGTCCCTTAGCCGGCGAAGTAGCGGCTCCAACGCCAGGACGTAAAGGAGAGACGACAGTGGACAACCCTGTCGGACCGACCTAGACAGCGCGAAAGCGCCCGACAGCTTCCCGTTCACCTGCACCACAGCCTGGGGGGAGCGATACAGGAGGCTAATCCAGCGGCTGAAGTCGGGTTTGAATCCGGCGGCCTGCAGGACAGCAGCCAGGTAGCCATGGTCAATCCTATCAAATGCCTTGGACTGATCCAAATTGATCAGCGCGGCCTCATCGTCGTCTTCTACACCCTCTACGATCGTGCGAATCAAGTGCAGGTTGCTCTGAATTGTTCTCCCCTTCACAGAACAAGTCTGATCCGGTTCCAACAGAGACTCGGCAACTAGCTGCAAGCGATTCGTCAGGATCTTGGCCAGAATCTTTAACTCTGTGTTTAGCAGAGTTATGGGCCTGTAATCGTCTAATTCCCTCCCAACCTTCTTGCCCTTTCCCAACAGCGTGATCACGCCCCTGGTGATCCGACCGGGGATGGACCCCTGCCGAAACCAGTGGTTGAACACGACAGCCAAGATCGGGACAAAAAGGTGCGACATCCTCAAGTACAATTCATAGGGCAAACCATCCAAACCTGGTGACTTGCCTCTGCCGACCTTCTTCAAGGCCACGTAGATTTCGTCCTCCGTAATCTCCCCTTCACAGCTAGCCGCTTCAGCCGGCAAAAGCCGGGGAAAGTCAGCCAAATAGCTGCGAAACTCCTCGTCGCGGAGACCAGGTTCCTTGGTAAAACGGTGTTCGAAATGCTGCCGGAAAGCCTCGCACATGTCGTCAGTGGACCTTAGGAGATGTCCCTCCGGGTCGCGCACCTCTCGGATGTACCGGTCGCCGGCACGGCGAATTTCTTCCTTGCGCAGTTCCGCGCCCATGTTCACAGCTTCGGAAGACATCTTGCTTAACTTATGTCTAATTACCTGACCCATGTAGCGCTCGTTAGTCGGGCGCTGCAGGGCCTCCCTGGCTAAGGCTATCTCTAGGGGATCCCCACCAGCCTCCGCCCGGGCGAAATTAGCTCTAAGTGTCTTTGCCTTCGCAGCCTTATCTAGGTTGAGCCGTTGGCTGTATTGGGTGGCGAAAGACCTAATGCTATCCTTAAGGCTAGCCCACCACTTACTCCCAATGACTCGCCCAATTAATGCCCGCTGAACTACTCTAGTCAGCTGGTCACGAAAGTCCCGCCTGTCCAGTAAGGACTGATTGAACTTCCAGTAACCAGCCATTCTAGGCCTAAATTCTAACGCCACCCGGGCACAAACGAGTTTGTGGTCCGAGTAGCCTAGCCAGTGGAACGTTGGACATTCTAAGAAGTCTATGTCGGCTTCTCTCACTAACATCCTATCCAGGTACGCTGATACCCGGGTAGAAGGCCAACTATGCGTCCACGTCCACATGCTCCCATCCGGATGATCGACCCGGTATCTATCGACGAGACCAAATTCGCCGATCAGATCGACCAGGCTGCGATCACCACTCCACCCGCTAGCGCCCCTCCTTCTATCCCATTTGGGGGTTAGGATGGCATTCCAGTCCCCAACTAAGATTAGCCGTGTTGGATTCACCATGAAGGGCTCCAACAGCCGAAAGAAAGAGACTCGCTCACCTTGAACGTTGGGCGCGTAAACCGCAATCAGCCGGAACGTCTTGCTTTTCACTGCAATATCGGCCACGATGAGCCGGCCCTCGGCACCGACATGGACAAGGTCGATCCTCGCGTCCAGGGTACGCTTGACCAGCAAAGAAACCCCTCTGGCATGCCGGCTCCCGTATGCTGAATAGACGACAAAGTCGTTGGACAGCACACACGAGTCGACTTCGCAAACAAAGTGAGTCTCTTGGATCGCGGCCACATCCACGCCGAAGGACAGGAGGTCACGAAGCAGGCGAGCCGCCTTACCCCGATCCCTCAAGCCCCTCGCATTCAGGCTGGCTATCTTGATAGACATCTAGTAGATCTGAAAAGAGAAAAACACTTAAACACGAGCGCATACCGGGTAGAAATCATTGGGGGAAAGGACCCCGACGGACTGTCCAAGGGAACCAGTTCCTACATCGGACGTAACCCGTCCGTCATGGACAATGCCGCCAACGTCCGTTGGGTATGTTAGTTTTACTACCCTATATAACGAGGGGTGGAGCAAAACTGGGAGTCGGCCTGCACAATTTTTCGCCATTTTGCGTAGTTCAGGAGTACCACTCCTCATCATGACGATGTTGGGATAAAGTTTTTCGGCAGTCTCCACGTGATCCCACACTTTTAGGTTGCCCCCTGTAGTCCTGATGAGGGTAATTACCCCCGGGGCGTCGGGGAAGTTGAACGGGTCTTCGGACGACTTGCCGTTGACCTCTTTGAGCTTAAGGAGTGGCTTCAATAGTGCACGCCTTTGTGCACTCCACTCCCTAGCTACGTCCTTTGAGTCTATTTTCATTAGGGCTTCGCCCCTCGGGAGAGTCTTTTTCTTTCTGGGCTGGGACGTTGTAGGAGAAGGGGTGGGAGTGGGGGAGAGAGTTTTCCTTGGTGTGAGTGGGGTCAGCTTGAAGACCGGGGACTGGGAAAAGGAGAGATGTTTGCTGATTTTTTTGAGGGGGGAAGATGGGAGGCTGCTTGCCTTTTTGGCATAAGTGTCTTTTGGCCTCTCCGGAGACCCGGGTAGCGAGACGGCTGCATGCGTCTTCCTGTCGCTGCTTCTGCTCCTCCGCTGCATCTTGATGCTGTGTTGCTGCTGCTGTTCTTCCTCCTCTCTGTTTCTTTTCAGGGAAGAGGCTCTTGGTTGTGCCGCTGAGCCGACCTCCATCCGCTCCTCCGTCGGGGGTTTTTGGGTTTCGCCTGCAGGGCGTCCTGCTTGGTTGGCGAGGGTGTCGTCGCCTTCTTCCTGGGAGGAGCTGCCGACTCCTTTGGCTTGGGAGAGGGCGCAGGAGGGGACGCTGGCACTGCTGCTGCTTTGGCGGGTTGCTTTTCCGCCGACGGTTGGCTCTTGGGTTTGGTTCCTCTCTTGCCAACCGTCTTCCATTCTCCCTCCTTTTGCTCCGCCGGGCCGTTTTTTGGTTGTGCCGGTTTTTCCGGCTTTTCTGCAGTAGTAGCGGCGGCGGCGGCGGTCGTCTGCGGAGGTTGGGTCTTGGGTGCCGGATTCTTGGTGGGGCACTCCCTGGCCACGTGGTTGGAGTCTCCGCAGACCCAGCAGAAGGGCTTCCTGCCCTCCACGACGACGTAGATCCTTCTCCCCCTGCAGTTGATGATGTTGGGGATTTTGGCCAACTTTTCGCGAGCGACCGTCGCCTGCAGGATGAAGTCGCCAGTCAAGAAGCCCTGCTTTGAGGTGAGCGCCTTTACTTCCTCGACCCTGCCGTACTGAGTGAAGAAAACCCCGACATGGTCTGGTGAGATGTCCATGGGCACTCCGTGCAGGGTGATCTTGGTTCTGCGCGTGCCCATGTACTCAGTTTCCAGTATCAGGGTCTTGGTCTGCATGGTGGTGCCGGCCAGTTTTCTGGCCTTGTCGGCGGTGCTGAGCAGGACGTCCCACGTGGCGTAGCTGCGCCTGGCCACCATCTTTCCGTTGATTTTGAGGGCTTTGATGGCCTCCTCTATGGCGTCCCTGCTGACTCCGATGAGTTTGTGGCTTTTCAGGTCCTTGGTCAGCAGGGAGAGGATCCTGGGCTCGATCTCGCTCAGCGTTTCGGGTATCGGGAGGATTTCCGCTCCCTTCACGTACTCTGCGTACTTGTCCTTGAGGGATTCGTAGTACGCAGCGCCCTTGAGTACTTTCTGGATGGTCCCCTCTTTCCATGCCATGCTGGTGGGTGCCGCTGCTGCTGGTTTCTGCTGCACAACTTCCGCCGACGTGGAGGGAACTGGAGATACTGGTGCCGCCGGTAGTGCCGGTAGTGTTGGTAGTCCAGGTAATCCGGGTGCTTCGGGTGCTTCTTGTGCGGGGGGTGTTGGCGTAGCTGGCGGTAAGCGCCAGTCCCCCTCCGTGCCTCCCACCGACGCCATGGTGAGAGGAGTGTTGTTATCCGGCCCATCGGAGGCCATGCCTCCTACGTGGCCTTACACCGGACAACTGCTTCCCGGTGTTTCGCGTTCCGAAGAACACTACTTTTACGCTGGCCCGAGCAATAAACTCGGGCTGGAAAACAGTTGCCCAAGACACAAAGCAATGGCAAATATCACTGCGGAACAAATGCTACGCTTTGAGCTTCTTATTACAAAAAAACAACACAAAATCCCGGGTGGGGAATGGTTGGTTTTATTTATTTGTAAAATACAAATTGTGGCTCAAGGCCGAAAGGTGGGAGGGGGAAGAAAAACTCGGGTTGGTCTTCAGTACTCTATCCTATACCTAGCTAATCAGAATCACGACCCATACATGCGTTACAATGTTTCTCATTCACCATAAGAATTTGTCCATCACCACTCTTACTTATCATGCACCAAAAAGTCGCAAAAAATAACATACCGAGGACCTACAAAACGCCCCAAATGTGTATATAAAAATTTGTGAATATTTACAATAGTTTGCAAAAATAACTTTAAAAATTTTTTTCATGAAATGGAATGTCATGATGGGCAGGGGTATGAAGAAAACAAAAAGTTCCCAAAACATAAAACAATTCAAATAAATGCATATACATCATGTTAGTAAGACCCAAACACACCCTCGTAATTAAAGAGGCCACTGTATTCTGCCTGTAGAGACAAAATCAAGCCGCTCTCTTTCTAAGGGGAATGGAGAAGCTGGGTACAAAATAAATTGGATTGGAGAATATATAAGGCTGACCCAGCCGAGAATAAAACGGGACAAAATAACAATGGTCAGTGGGAATCACGAACTGGATCATAACAAAAGCAATGGAGCCGGGAACAGGCTAGGACAAATACATTCACTCACATTAACTAGGTACACAAAAGAACTTCTTACCTAAACCACGGGAGGGGTTCCAACGGAATCCACCCCGATGCGCCTAGCAGATCTAGAAGAGAAAATCAAGGCTAGCCCCGGTCACGCGAACCAGGCTCGCTGCATTTATCCACCTTTCACCGAAGTCTGTCGGGTGCAGTCGTTTCCGTTCAGTTCTAATCTTCATTTTGAGCTGGTGCTCAAAATATCGGATTAGATCCTGATCCGAAAGACGGCCTCCCCGCAAGACTTCCTCCAGACGCGTCATCCAAATCACCATTCTAGCCGTGGCCAGTAGCGACAGAAACACCATCCGTTTCACTCCAGAGTACGGGGGCGACACATTGTCCACAGCGTATGCGCGATCAATGAGCACGAGCTCCCGCGGCGCGATACGAGCAGTCAACTCGCCGACACGCGCCCACAACGGGCGAACGCGCGAACAATGGAAGAAGGCGTGCGCAGACGTCTCCTTGATTCCAAGGTTGCAACGTTCACAATCTGGCAAATCCGCCAGGCCCATTGCGAAACGCTTGTCATTGAGCGACAAGCCATTCCGAGCCAATCGCCAGGTGAGAGAGAACTCAGAGTTGCTGAGCCAATCCGCACCCGGCGCCCAAGACCAATGAGAGCGGTACTCCACTCTCGACATGCCGAGCTTACTGCACAGCTTATCCTTCACGGCACCCTCCACTAATCCCCGATAGAAGATTTTCCTAGGCTGTGAAAGGTCACTGGACCGTGGAATGGCCTGCAAGGCCGCCAGACATTCGAGCAGGAATTTCGGTCGCACCCAAGGCCTGACGGTCAGCCAAAGGGTCGGGGGGGTGATGGTAAGGCAAGGGAACATGTCCCTCACTACCCCCGCAAGCAACCGATCTTCCTCCAACGCGCGCCTGAGAAATGCCAACCTCGAAGCGAGCACGTGGCTCTTCAAGTGTGGCATTCCCAGACCCCCTTGACACGGACGGAGGTAACAAGCTCCTTTGCTGACCATGTGTTTGCGTCCTCTCCACAGGCAGGAGAATAGCAAACGCTCGAGCGCCTTCTCATGATCATCGCAAAGGGGAAGTACTGACAGTCGGTAAAGGATCATGGGAAAGAGGTATGTGTTACACACCTCCGCCAAGCCCTTCACGGAGAGACCCCGTCGACGCCAAATCTTGACCGACGCGCCGACCTTTGCCAGTACTTCTGACCAGTTTTTCTCCAGCTGTAAGTCCGGACCGAACCAAACTCCGAGGATTTTGACCGGCCCGTCCGTCCAGCCGAAGGGCCCCGGGAGGGAAACACCCTTCCAGGCACCTAACCGCAAGCCGGATGACTTGTCGCAGTTAATTCTGGCCCCTGTCACCTTCTCGTACCGTACAAGCGCCTATTGTACCGCCTCTATGTCCCTGCGGGAGGACACAAAGGTCGTTACGTCATCGGCGTACGCGGAAACCCTGGCTCGAGCTCCACCAGGGACGGCGATTCCACGTAGGACCGGACTGTGCGTCTCGTCCCTTAGCCGGCGAAGTAGCGGCTCCAACGCCAGGACGTAAAGGAGAGACGACAGTGGACAACCCTGTCGGACCGACCTAGACAGCGCGAAAGCGCCCGACAGCTTCCCGTTCACCTGCACCACAGCCTGGGGGGAGCGATACAGGAGGCTAATCCAGCGGCTGAAGTCGGGTTTGAATCCGGCGGCCTGCAGGACAGCAGCCAGGTAGCCATGGTCAATCCTATCAAATGCCTTGGACTGATCCAAATTGATCAGCGCGGCCTCATCGTCGTCTTCTACGCCCTCTACGATCGTGCGAATCAAGTGCAGGTTGCTCTGAATTGTTCTCCCCTTCACAGAACAAGTCTGATCCGGTTCCAACAGAGACTCGGCAACTAGCTGCAAGCGATTCGTCAGGATCTTGGCCAGAATCTTTAACTCTGTGTTTAGCAGAGTTATGGGCCTGTAATCGTCTAATTCCCTCCCAACCTTCTTGCCCTTTCTCAACAGCGTGATCACGCCCCTGGTGATCCGACCGGGGATGGACCCCTGCCGAAACCAGTGGTTGAACACGACAGCCAAGATCGGGACAAAAAGGTGCGACATCCTCAAGTACAATTCATAGGGCAAACCATCCAAACCTGGCGACTTGCCTCTGCCGACCTTCTTCAAGGCCACGTAGATTTCGTCCTCCGTAATCTCCCCTTCACAGCTAGCCGCTTCAGCCGGCAAAAGCCGGGGAAAGTGAGCCAAATAGCTGCGAAACTCCTCGTCGCGGAGACCAGGTTCCTTGGTAAAGCGGTGTTCGAAATGCTGCCGGAAAGCCTCGCACATGTCGTCAGTGGACCTTAGGAGATGTCCCTCCGGGTCGCGCACCTCTCGAATGTACCGGTCGCCGGCACGGCGAATTTCTTCCTTGCGCAGTTCCGCGCCCATGTTCACAGCTTCGGAAGACATCTTGCTTAACTTATGTCTAATTACCTGACCCATGTAGCGCTCGTTAGTCGGGCGCTGCAGGGCCTCCCTGGCTAAGGCTATCTCTAGGGGATCCCCACCAGCCTCCGCCCGGGCGAAATTAGCTCTAAGTGTCTTTGCCTTCGCAGCCTTATCTAGGTTGAGCCGTTGGCTGTATTGGGTGGCGAAAGACCTAATGCTATCCTTAAGGCTAGCCCACCACTTACTCCCAATGACTCGCCCAATTAATGCCCGCTGAACTACTCTAGTCAGCTGGTCACGAAAGTCCCGCCTGTCCAGTAAGGACTGATTGAACTTCCAGTAACCAGCCATTCTAGGCCTAAATTCTAACGCCACCCGGGCACAAACGAGTTTGTGGTCCGAGTAGCCTAGCCAGTGGAACGTTGGACATTCTAAGAAGTCTATGTCGGCTTCTCTCACTAACATCCTATCCAGGTACGCTGATACCCGGGTAGAAGGCCAACTATGCGTCCACGTCCACATGCTCCCATCCGGATGATCGACCCGGTATCTATCGACGAGACCAAATTCGCCGATCAGATCGACCAGGCTGCGATCACCACTCCACCCGCTAGCGCCCCTCCCTCTATCCCATTTGGGGGTTAGGATGGCATTCCAGTCCCCAACTAAGATTAGCCGTGTTGGATTCACCATGAAGGGCTCCAACAGCCGAAAGAAAGAGACTCGCTCACCTTGAACGTTGGGCGCGTAAACCGCAATCAGCCGGAACGTCCTGCTTTTCACTGCAATATCGGCCACGATGAGCCGGCCCTCGGCACCGACATGGACAAGGTCGATCCTCGCGTCCAGGGTACGCTTGACCAGCAAAGAAACCCCTCTGGCATGCCGGCTCCCGTATGCTGAATAGACGACAAAGTCGTTGGACAGCACACACGAGTCGACTTCGCAAACAAAGTGAGTCTCTTGGATCGCGGCCACATCCACGCCGAAGGACAGGAGGTCACGAAGCAGGCGAGCCGCCTTACCCCGATCCCTCAAGCCCCTCGCATTCAGGCTGGCTATCTTGATAGACATCTAGTAGATCTGAAAAGAGAAAAACACTTAAACACGAGCGCATACCGGGTAGAAATCATTGGGGGAAAGGACCCCGACGGACTGTCCAAGGGAACCAGTTCCTACATCGGACGTAACCCGTCCGTCATGGACAATGCCGCCAACGTCCGTTGGGTATGTTAGTTTTACTACCCTATATAACGAGGGGTGGAGCAAAACTGGGAGTCGGCCTGCACAATTTTTCGCCATTTTGCGTAGTTCAGGAGTACCACTCCTCATCATGACGATGTTGGGATAAAGTTTTTCGGCAGCCTCCACGTGATCCCACACTTTTAGGTTGCCCCCTGTAGTCCTGATGAGGGTAATTACCCCCGGGGCGTCGGGGAAGTTGAACGGGTCTTCGGACGACTTGCCCTTGACCTCTTTGAGCTTAAGGAGTGGCTTCAAAAGTGCACGCCTTTGTGCACTCCACTCCCTAGCTACGTCCTTTGAGTCTATTTTCATTAGGGCTTCGCCCCTCGGGAGAGTCTTTTTCTTTCTGGGCTGGGACGTTGTAGGAGAAGGGGTGGGAGTGGGGGAGAGAGTTTTCCTTGGTGTGAGTGGGGTCAGCTTGAAGACCGGGGACTGGGAAAAGGAAAGATGTTTGCTGATTTTTTTGAGGGGGGAAGATGGGAGGCTGCTTGCCTTTTTGGCATAAGTGTCTTTTGGCCTCTCCGGAGACCCGGGTAGCGAGACGGCTGCATGCGTCTTCCTGTCGCTGCTTCTGCTCCTCCGCTGCATCTTGATGCTGTGTTGCTGCTGCTGTTCTTCCTCCTCTCTGTTTCTTTTCAGGGAAGAGGCTCTTGGTTGTGCCGCTGAGCCGACCTCCATCCGCTCCTCCGTCGGGGGTTTTTTGGGTTTCGCCTGCAGGGCGTCCTGCTTGGTTGGCGAGGGTGTCGTCGCCTTCTTCCTGGGAGGAGCTGCCGACTCCTTTGGCTTGGGAGAGGGCGCAGGAGGGGACGCTGGCACTGCTGCTGCTTTGGCGGGTTGCTTTTCCGCCGACGGTTGGCTCTTGGGTTTGGTTCCTCTCTTGCCAACCGTCTTCCATTCTCCCTCCTTTTGCTCCGCCGGGCCGTTTTTTGGTTGTGCCGGTTTTTCCGGCTTTTCTGCTGTAGTAGCGGCGGCGGCGGCGGTCGTCTGCGGAGGTTGGGTCTTGGGTGCCGGATTCTTGGTGGGGCACTCCCTGGCCACGTGGTTGGAGTCTCCGCAGACCCAGCAGAAGGGCTTCCTGCCCTCCACGACGACGTAGATCCTTCTCCCCCTGCAGTTGATGATGTTGGGGATTTTGGCCAACTTTTCGCGAGCGACCGTCGCCTGCAGGATGAAGTCGCCAGTCAAGAAGCCCTGCTTTGAGGTGAGCGCCTTTACTTCCTCGACCCTGCCGTACTGAGTGAAGAAAACCCCGACATGGTCTGGTGAGATGTCCATGGGCACTCCGTGCAGGGTGATCTTGGTTCTGCGCGTGCCCATGTACTCAATTTCCAGTATCAGGGTCTTGGTCTGCATGGTGGTGCCGGCCAGTTTTCTGGCCTCGTCGGCGGTGCTGAGCAGGACGTCCCACGTGGCGTAGCTGCGCCTGGCCACCATCTTTCCGTTGATTTTGAGGGCTTTGATGGCCTCCTCTATGGCGTCCCTGCTGACTCCGATGAGTTTGTGGCTTTTCAGGTCCTTGGTCAGCAGGGAGAGGATCCTGGGCTCGATCTCGCTCAGCGTTTCGGGTATCGGGAGGATTTCCGCTCCCTTCACGTACTCTGCGTACTTGTCCTTGAGGGATTCGTAGTACGCAGCGCCCTTGAGTACTTTCTGGATGGTCCCCTCTTTCCATGCCATGCTGGTGGGTGCCGCTGCTGCTGGTTTCTGCTGCACAACTTCCGCCGACGTGGAGGGAACTGGAGATACTGGTGCCGCCGGTAGTGCCGGTAGTGTTGGTAGTCCAGGTAATCCGGGTGCTTCGGGTGCTTCTTGTGCGGGGGGTGTTGGCGTAGCTGGCGGTAAGCGCCAGTCCCCCTCCGTGCCTCCCACCGACGCCATGGTGAGAGGAGTGTTGTTATCCGGCCCATCGGAGGCCATGCCTCCTACGTGGCCTTACACCGGACAACTGCTTCCCGGTGTTTCGCGTTCCGAAGAACACTACTTTTACGCTGGCCCGAGCAATAAACTCGGGCTGGAAAACAGTTGCCCAAGACACAAAGCAATGGCAAATATCACTGCGGAACAAATGCTACGCTTTGAGCTCCTTATTACAAAAAAACAACACAAAATCCCGGGTGGGGAATGGTTGGTTTTATTTATTTGTAAAATACAAATTGTGGCTCAAGGCCGAAAGGTGGGAGGGGGAAGAAAAACTCGGGTTGGTCTTCAGTACTCTATCCTATACCTAGCTAATCAGAATCACGACCCATACATGCGTTACAATGTTTCTCATTCACCATAAGAATTTGTCCATCACCACTCTTGCTTATCATGCACCAAAAAGTCGCAAAAAATAACATACCGAGGACCTACAAAACGCCCCAAGTGTGTATATAAAAATTTGTGAATATTTACAATAGTTTGCAAAAATAACTTTAAAAATTTTTTTCATGAAATGGAATGTCATGATGGGCAGGGGTATGAAGAAAACAAAAAGTTCCCAAAACATAAAACAATTCAAATAAATGCATATACATCATGTTAGTAAGACCCAAACACACCCTCGTAATTAAAGAGGCCACTGTATTCTGCCTGTAGAGACAAAATCAAGCCGCTCTCTTTCTAAGGGGAATGGAGAAGCTGGGTACAAAAATAAATTGGACTGGAGAATATATAAGGCTGACCCAGCCGAGAATAAAACGGGACAAAATAACAATGGTCAGTGGGAATCTCGAACTGGATCATAACAAAAGCAATGGAGCCGGGAACAGGCTAGGACAAATACATTCACTCACATTAACTAGGTACACAAAAGAACTTATTACCTAAACCACGGGAGGGGTTCCAACGGAATCCACCCCGATGCGCCTAGCAGATCTAGAAGAGAAAATCAAGGCTAGCCCCGGTCACGCGAACCAGGCTCGCTGCATTTATCCACCTTTCACCGAAGTCTGTCGGGTGCAGTCGTTTCCGTTCAGTTCTAATCTTCATTTTGAGCTGGTGCTCAAAATATCGGATTAGATCCTGATCCGAAAGACGGCCTCCCCGCAAGACTTCCTCCAGACGCGTCATCCAAATCACCATTCTAGCCGTGGCCAGTAGCGACAGAAACACCATCCGTTTCACTCCAGAGTACGGGGGCGACACATTGTCCACAGCGTATGCGCGATCAATGAGCACGAGCTCCCGCGGCGCGATACGAGCAGTCAACTCGCCGACACGCGCCCACAACGGGCGAACGCGCGAACAATGGAAGAAGGCGTGCGCAGACGTCTCCTTGATTCCAAGGTTGCAACGTTCACAATCTGGCAAATCCGCCAGGCCCATTGCGAAACGCTTGTCATTGAGCGACAAGCCATTCCGAGCCAATCGCCAGGTGAGAGAGAACTCAGAGTTGCTGAGCCAATCCGCACCCGGCGCCCAAGACCAATGAGAGCGGTACTCCACTCTCGACATGCCGAGCTTACTGCACAGCTTATCCTTCACGGCACCCTCCACTAATCCCCGATAGAAGATTTTCCTAGGCTGTGAAAGGTCACTGGACCGTGGAATGGCCTGCAAGGCCGCCAGACATTCGAGCAGGAATTTCGGTCGCACCCAAGGCCTGACGGTCAGCCAAAGGGTCGGGGGGGTGATGGTAAGGCAAGGGAACATGTCCCTCACTACCCCCGCAAGCAACCGATCTTCCTCCAACGCGCGCCTGAGAAATGCCAACCTCGAAGCGAGCACGTGGCTCCTCAAGTGTGGCATTCCCAGACCCCCTTGACACGGACGGAGGTAACAAGCTCCTTTGCTGACCATGTGTTTGCGTCCTCTCCACAGGCAGGAGAATAGCAAACGCTCGAGCGCCTTCTCATGATCATCGCAAAGGGGAAGTACTGACAGTCGGTAAAGGATCATGGGAAAGAGGTATGTGTTACACACCTCCGCCAAGCCCTTCACGGAGAGACCCCGTCGACGCCAAATCTTGACCGACGCGCCGACCTTTGCCAGTACTTCTGACCAGTTTTTCTCCAGCTGTAAGTCCGGACCGAACCAAACTCCGAGGATTTTGACCGGCCCGTCCGTCCAGCCGAAGGGCCCCGGGAGGGAAACACCCTTCCAGGCACCTAACCGCAAGCCGGATGACTTGTCGCAGTTAATTCTGGCCCCTGTCACCTTCTCGTACCGTACAAGCGCCTGTTGTACCGCCTCTATGTCCCTGCGGGAGGACACAAAGGTCGTTACGTCATCGGCGTACGCGGAAACCCTGGCTCGAGCTCCACCAGGGACGGCGATTCCACGTAGGACCGGACTGTGCGTCTCGTCCCTTAGCCGGCGAAGTAGCGGCTCCAACGCCAGGACGTAAAGGAGAGACGACAGTGGACAACCCTGTCGGACCGACCTAGACAGCGCGAAAGCGCCCGACAGCTTCCCGTTCACCTGCACCACAGCCTGGGGGGAGCGATACAGGAGGCTAATCCAGCGGCTGAAGTCGGGTTTGAATCCGGCGGCCTGCAGGACAGCAGCCAGGTAGCCATGGTCAATCCTATCAAATGCCTTGGACTGATCCAAATTGATCAGCGCGGCCTCATCGTCGTCTTCTACGCCCTCTACGATCGTGCGAATCAAGTGCAGGTTGCTCTGAATTGTTCTCCCCTTCACAGAACAAGTCTGATCCGGTTCCAACAGAGACTCGGCAACTAGCTGCAAGCGATTCGTCAGGATCTTGGCCAGAATCTTTAACTCTGTGTTTAGCAGAGTTATGGGCCTGTAATCGTCTAATTCCCTCCCAACCTTCTTGCCCTTTCTCAACAGCGTGATCACGCCCCTGGTGATCCGACCGGGGATGGACCCCTGCCGAAACCAGTGGTTGAACACGACAGCCAAGATCGGGACAAAAAGGTGCGACATCCTCAAGTACAATTCATAGGGCAAACCATCCAAACCTGGCGACTTGCCTCTGCCGACCTTCTTCAAGGCCACGTAGATTTCGTCCTCCGTAATCTCCCCTTCACAGCTAGCCGCTTCAGCCGGCAAAAGCCGGGGAAAGTCAGCCAAATAGCTGCGAAACTCCTCGTCGCGGAGACCAGGTTCCTTGGTGAAGCGGTGTTCGAAATGCTGCCGGAAAGCCTCGCACATGTCGTCAGTGGACCTTAGGAGATGTCCCTCCGGGTCGCGCACCTCTCGAATGTACCGGTCGCCGGCACGGCGAATTTCTTCCTTGCGCAGTTCCGCGCCCATGTTCACAGCTTCGGAAGACATCTTGCTTAACTTATGTCTAATTACCTGACCCATGTAGCGCTCGTTAGTCGGGCGCTGCAGGGCCTCCCTGGCTAAGGCTATCTCTAGGGGATCCCCACCAGCCTCCGCCCGGGCGAAATTAGCTCTAAGTGTCTTTGCCTTCGCAGCCTTATCTAGGTTGAGCCGTTGGCTGTATTGGGTGGCGAAAGACCTAATGCTATCCTTAAGGCTAGCCCACCACTTACTCCCAATGACTCGCCCAATTAAAGCCCGCTCAACTACTCTAGTCAGCTGGTCACGAAAGTCCCGCCTGTCCAGTAAGGACTGATTGAACTTCCAGTAACCAGCCATTCTAGGCCTAAATTCTAACGCCACCCGGGCACAAACGAGTTTGTGGTCCGAGTAGCCTAGCCAGTGGAACGTTGGACATTCTAAGAAGTCTATGTCGGCTTCTCTCACTAACATCCTATCCAGGTACGCTGATACCCGGGTAGAAGGCCAACTATGCGTCCACGTCCACATGCTCCCATCCGGATGATCGACCCGGTATCTATCGACGAGACCAAATTCGCCGATCAGATCGACCAGGCTGCGATCACCACTCCACCCGCTAGCGCCCCTCCCTCTATCCCATTTGGGGGTTAGGATGGCATTCCAGTCCCCAACTAAGATTAGCCGTGTTGGATTCACCATGAAGGGCTCCAACAGCCGAAAGAAAGAGACTCGCTCACCTTGAACGTTGGGCGCGTAAACCGCAATCAGCCGGAACGTCTTGCTTTTCACTGCAATATCGGCCACGATGAGCCGGCCCTCGGCACCGACATGGACAAGGTCGATCCTCGCGTCCAGGGTACGCTTGACCAGCAAAGAAACCTCTCTGGCATGCCGGCTCCCGTATGCTGAATAGACGACAAAGTCGTTGGACAGCACACACGAGTCGACTTCGCAAACAAAGTGAGTCTCTTGGATCGCGGCGACATCCACGCCGAAGGACAGGAGGTCACGAAGCAGGCGAGCCGCCTTACCCCGATCCCTCAAGCCCCTCGCATTCAGGCTGGCTATCTTGATAGACATCTAGTAGATCTGAAAAGAGAAAAACACTTAAACACGAGCGCATACCGGGTAGAAATCATTGGGGGAAAGGACCCCGACGGACTGTCCAAGGGAACCAGTTCCTACATCGGACGTAACCCGTCCGTCATGGACAATGCCGCCAACGTCCGTTGGGTATGTTAGTTTTACTACCCTATATAACGAGGGGTGGAGCAAAACTGGGAGTCGGCCTGCACAATTTTTCGCCATTTTGCGTAGTTCAGGAGTACCACTCCTCATCATGACGATGTTGGGATAAAGTTTTTCGGCAGCCTCCACGTGATCCCACACTTTTAGGTTGCCCCCTGTAGTCCTGATGAGGGTAATTACCCCCGGGGCGTCGGGGAAGTTGAACGGGTCTTCGGACGACTTGCCCTTGACCTCTTTGAGCTTAAGGAGTGGCTTCAAAAGTGCACGCCTTTGTGCACTCCACTCCCTAGCTACGTCCTTTGAGTCTATTTTCATTAGGGCTTCGCCCCTCGGGAGAGTCTTTTTCTTTCTGGGCTGGGACGTTGTAGGAGAGGGGGTGGGAGTGGGGGAGAGAGTTTTCCTTGGTGTAAGTGGGGTCAGCTTGAAGACCGGGGACTGGGAAAAGGAGAGATGTTTGCTGATTTTTTTGAGGGGGGAAGATGGGAGGCTGCTTGCCTTTTTGGCATAAGTGTCTTTTGGCCTCTCCGGAGACCCGGGTAGCGAGACGGCTGCATGCGTCTTCCTGTCGCTGCTTCTGCTCCTCCGCTGCATCTTGATGCTGTGTTGCTGCTGCTGTTCTTCCTCCTCTCTGTTTCTTTTCAGGGAAGAGGCTCTTGGTTGTGCCGCTGAGCCGACCTCCATCCGCTCCTCCGTCGGGGGTTTTTTGGGTTTCGCCTGCAGGGCGTCCTGCTTGGTTGGCGAGGGTGTCGTCGCCTTCTTCCTGGGAGGAGCTGCCGACTCCTTTGGCTTGGGAGAGGGCGCAGGAGGGGACGCTGGCACTGCTGCTGCTTTGGCGGGTTGCTTTTCCGCCGACGGTTGGCTCTTGGGTTTGGTTCCTCTCTTGCCAACCGTCTTCCATTCTCCCTCCTTTTGCTCCGCCGGGCCGTTTTTTGGTTGTGCCGGTTTTTCCGGCTTTTCTGCTGTAGTAGCGGCGGCGGCGGCGGTCGTCTGCGGAGGTTGGGTCTTGGGTGCCGGATTCTTGGTGGGGCACTCCCTGGCCACGTGGTTGGAGTCTCCGCAGACCCAGCAGAAGGGCTTCCTGCCCTCCACGACGACGTAGATCCTTCTCCCCCTGCAGTTGATGATGTTGGGGATTTTGGCCAACTTTTCGCGAGCGACCGTCGCCTGCAGGATGAAGTCGCCAGTCAAGAAGCCCTGCTTCGAGGTGAGCGCCTTTACTTCCTCGACCCTGCCGTACTGAGTGAAGAAAACCCCGACATGGTCTGGTGAGATGTCCATGGGCACTCCGTGCAGGGTGATCTTGGTTCTGCGCGTGCCCATGTACTCGGTTTCCAGTAGCAGGGTCTTGGTCTGCATGGTGGTGCCGGCCAGTTTTCTGGCCTCGTCGGCGGTGCTGAGCAGGACGTCCCACGTGGCGTAGCTGCG